>CAWVQL010000285.1:0-43096 GCA_963932265.1 Thymelicus lineola | reverse complement strand
AAATCCACTCACGCATTTTGAAGTAAATTGATAAAAAGTAAAAACCACGTGGCGGCCATCTTTGATTCTGGAGGTGCGCGGCTACTTTTGGCTGTGGTTCCTAATAGACCTTTATGTAAGTAGTTGCATGCAGTTTTTATTTTTTCTTAACTCCTTTTTGTTCTCTAGTAATAAGCATTTTTCTTTTTTGAATATTTTTAAAATTTTTAATTGTTAATTATTATTATAGTTTTAGCTTAAAAAATCTGTTTTTTGTTTTATTATATAGGTTTTGATAGTCTTAAATTGTAAAATAAATTTCAGCTTCGAGCAAGCTCCGCTCTGAGATTTATTAATTTTTTTCCAAAACCACGTGGCCACGTGGTCACAGAAGGAGCCGCGCTAAAAATTTTATTTTATTATTTTAAATAGAGGCAAAATAAGTGTTTTTATATCCTATATTATATATTCGATTTAGTGACGGATTTTGGAAATATTCAACTTAAAGTCTAAAAAGCAAAAAATTTTTATCAATTAAGCTTAATTTAAAAATACTTAGAAAAAATTTTTGTCATTTATTTTGCATTATTCTTATAGAAATACGTAAATACTCTCTTTCCTATAAATTTCAGCGCTCTAGCTCCATTAGTTTCATAATAAAAGGGAAAAAACTGAAAACACCAAATTCACGTTTTCGTAGAGGGAGCCACTTAGGAGGAAAAATTATATACTATTAATTAGTCCTAAACCAGTGTTATAAAACGCCGTTTAAAACATTACGATAGGATAACTATTCCCTCAGATATCCCCGATTCAATTTCAAATTAGTTCAGAAAAATATACTAAATACTTTTAGAAGCTAATATGTCATCCAAACAGAGCCAACCGGCTAAGCCAGTGCAGAAAAAAGTCCCTAAGCCCAAGTCGGAATCAGCAGTTACAATGAAGATTGGCGGGAAATCAACAAAAACAACTGGGACTGAAGAGCTCCCAACAACTACAAATGTCCCATCCTCTGAAGTAAATCGTCCTACCAGTTCAACAACAAGTGTGCTCCCTACACCAACAGCCTGTTCAACCCCGATGCCTGGACCTTGCGGGATAAAAGACCAAAACTGGACATTCTTTCATCCCAAGCGGAAACCGTGCTCACGGAAGAAAAGATTGAGCAGAGATCGGAATCAAGCTTACTACGAATACGAGCCCAAATAAGACATGCCCGGTCAGTCGAGGAACAGACTGCCGTGGCCAAAACGCCAGAGCCGGAACTGGACTCAGATGATGAGGTGAACTCCTGCGCCTCTATCGACCACTCGGCCATAGAACAACCAGAATGCTAGGAGAATTTCCGGCAAGAGCCAATGAGATCTTGCAACGGGCAAAAACAGAATTGGAGGAGTCACGTAACCTCAAAAAAGAGATACGGGAAAACGTAGTAGGTCTTGTACAAGAACTCTACGAAATGGTCCTTAAATTGTCGGATTCAAGAACTCGTCACATGGTTGAAGCCCATAGATGCAAGTCCAGTGCTGCCAAGCAATTGGAGCGACAGGCGCTAAAACACCAGCAGCGCTTAGAACAAGCACTTAAAGAGCAAGCCGAGGTCAAAACAATAATAGGAAGCCTCACGAAAGACACTGAAGCCCTGAGGCAGATCCTAGCCAGGGATATAAGCGAACAATTGGAGGAAGTCAGACAAATGGCTAAAGCTACGATCAAAGATAATAAGGAAGCTTTGGAAAAACAGCGGGAAATCTGGGAAGTCTGCTCTAAACCCAAAAAATTTGACCAAGAACCTGTATCAAACCCGGACCTCTCGGAGATAATGAATGACTTGAGGGAAATAAAAACCACTATGGCCGATCTAAAGCTAAGGCAGGAAAACCAGAATAGCCAAGAACGCTTTATAGGGCTGGCTCAAGAAGACTTAGAGAAAGCCCTTAGAAAGGCCACTGCGACCCAAACAGATCTCACCCCCGTGATCGACATCTGTACGGAAGTAAGAGAGGCGATGGGGGAATTAATTCACAAAATAGCTGGACAGGAAACACCAAATGCATCCGATGAACCCACTGTACATCTGAAATCTCAAATGGTAGAGCTAAGACAGGACATGGCTAGCCTTAGAGATACGACAGTTGATGTCGCAGCCCCCATTAGACTTGCGATAGAAGAGATAAAGGGAGACCTCAAAGAAACGGGAGAGAAAACAAGGCCCAAACACCATCGAGCCATAAATATGACAAAGGCAGCAACACCACGGTACGCACTAATGCTAGAATCTGCAGACCCACGGAAAACCAGCGATGACATCATAAAAGAGGTCAAAGATAAAGTAGACGTAGTCGAATTGGGAATTGGAGTTAACAGCGTCAAAAAGTTGCGACAGCAAAAGGTGGTGATCAGCTGCGATACGGACCAACAAAGGATAGTGCTCAAAGAGGCCTTACGGAAAGAGGAGATAAGCTGACGATTAGTCAGCCACAAGCTAAGAACCCGCAGCTTCGCCTACCTGGTCTTACACCTGATATCTCTGATGCAAAAATTCTGGAGGCAATAATCAAGCAGAACAGTCAACTTCTTAAAGATCTGAGCACCGACCAAACTGAAGTCACAGTCATCCGCAGGACAAAAGGAAGACACAGCGGACTAGTAAATGTGGTAATAGAAACATCTCCAATCATGTGGCAACGCTTGGTCGACCAGAAACTAAGAATAGGTTACCAGGTAGTTCCTGCCGTTGATCAATCGCCGGTAATCCAATGTTATCACTGCTTGGGATTTGGGCATAGGGCAAGGGATTGCAAGGGAGAACAAAGCTGTGGCTTCTGCTCTGAAAATCACGACACAAGGATATGTCCCAACAGAACCAGAAGCCCTCGATGTGTAAACTGCGCGGGAAAACGTTACGAGGACCGAACGCACCCAGCATACAGCGCGGAATGCCCAGAATGGCAAAAGTTTGATAGGATAGCTAGATCATTAGTTAACTACTGTTGATACAGGCACCCAAACACCCAACATAGCACTACAAAAACAGATAGGCATTAAAAATACCATTGCGGATACAGGCGGCTCAGTGCCCAACATAGGCAGCAATAGAAGCACATCTGTAAATGTTACAAAATTGCTCCAATGCAATTTGGGTAGAGGGCAGGCAGCTACACAGGAATGTCTGTATGAAGCGAAAAAGAGGGGATTTCTAGCACTTCTTTTGCAGGAACCCTATGTAGGCGCGAGTGGCTCCCTCTCGACTACGTACAGGGTAATACAAAAAAATAGCAATAGGACAAAACCTGTTAAGGCTGCGATTGTCATTCTAAATAAAAATATTTCTGTAATAGAAGATAGTACAATCTCAACTGAAAACATTGTGGGGGTAAAAATTGTCATTGGGGGTACTGAATTAGGGCTAATATCTATCTATGGGAAGAATATGAAAATATAGAAGACCAGCTACAGCAACTGGATACGGTCGTGTCTCAACTAGGAACCCAACTCCTCATCGTCGGCGGAGACTGTAACGCAAAAAGCATCTGGTGGGGCTGCGAAGTGGGAGACGCTAGGGGAACGGCATATGCTGACTACATATTTCAAAACGGGCTCGAAATATTGAATGAAGGTGACACCCCCACGTTCTGGGCAATACGGAGGGATATAGTTTATAAAAGCATAGTGGATGTCACGGTTTGCAGCACCGTACTGCTGGATAAAGTAAAGGAATGGAAAGTCGACGCGGAAATTGTTACCACATCTGACCACAGGGCAATTTCGTTTGAAATTCACTGGAACAATACACCGAATAACCCAGAGACAAGGCAGTCCACAAGGATATTCAACGTCAAAAAAGCCGATTGGACTTTATTCGATACAGAACTCAAGAATCAACTTATAAATATGAAGCTAACAGTGAATGACTTAAACAACAACTGGAACGGCGATAAGACCCCACATGAAAATATCAATGAGATGGTGGAAAAATATACGTTGGCCATAACTGAAGCATGCAACAAGGCAATGAAAAAAATAGGCAGCTGGAAAGAAAATAGGAAGATATCATGGTGGAATAAAGACTTAGAAGAAAGCAAAAGGAAAGTGAAAATATTGAGAAGAAGAATAAAAGGAGCAAATCCAAAAAGGAAACCATTCGTGATATCGGAATATAAGACGGCTCTCGAATCCTACAAGGAAGCTATCTTGGCTGCCAGAACAGAGAGCTGGAAGGAGTTCTGCACTGGCCAGGATAGGGAATCGATGTGGGATAGGATATATAGAATCCTCAAACTGAAAGAAGACACATCGACCCAAATAATGTTGAGGGACTCCACGGGGGATACATTAGGACCGGAGAGATCAGCTGAATTATTAGCCACGACATTCTATCCCTCAGATAGCGCAGAAGGTGAGACCGACTACCAGCGTAAAACGAGACAGTTCACAGACGAATACTACTCCACTCTTGAAGGGAAAAAGACAGAAACACCATTCGTCCCAATTACGCGAGCGGAAGTAATCGGTGTGGCGCAAGGGATTAGTCCCAAGAAAGCCCCTGGCGATGATGGCTTCACGGCGGATATCTGCTTACGCGCCATCGAAAATGATGAAGGAGCCTTTCTAGAAATAATAAATAGATGCCTACAACACGGAGTGTTCCCAATACTGTGGAAAAAAGCATCAATTCGAATTTTAAGGAAGCCCTTAAAATCAGATTACTCGGTGCCAAAGTCATATAGACCGATTGGACTGCTTCCGGTACTAGGGAAGATCTTCGAGAAAACATTTACACTTAGAATGCAATGGCAACTTAGTTTCACAAATAAACTAAGCCCTAAGCAGTATGGATTTACACCCCAGGTAAGTACGGAAGATGCTCTATATGACGCATTGGAGAAAACCAGAAAGATGGTAAAAGACAAGAAGATAGTTGCGCTCATCTCCTTAGATATTGAAGGCGCCTTTGACAATACCTGGTGGCCCGCAATTAAAAAAGCACTCATAGAGAAGGAGGTAGACCCATACATCTTAGCCGTTGTCTATGACTATCTCAGAGATAGAGAAGTGGAAGTACAGTTTGCAGGCCAGAAAAGCAAGAGAGTCACAAATAAGGGATGCATCCAGGGATCCACTTGTGGACCCCTGTTATGGAACCTGCAACTTGACCCATTGCTGCGAGCAACTGAAAACCAAGATGCCCACGTGCAGGCCTTCGCTGATGACATACTCATAATAGCCTCAGCCGTAAATATGGAAGACCTCAACACGAAAGTAAATAGTGTTCTAGGAATCATAGAGACATGGGGAACAAACAACAAGATGAAATTCGCGGCCCATAAAACTCAGGCAGTGATAATTACCAAAAAATTGAAATATTCCGAGCCATTGTTCCACCTGTGTGGCACCAAAATTTCAATTTCGAGGGAAATTTCCATCCTAGGAGTAGTCATCGATGATAACCTTAACTTCCGAGCCCATATTGAAAAACAAATGGTAAGAGTCACTAACATATATAAAGGAGTAACCAGAGCGGCAAAAGCAACTTGGGGCTTAAATTCGGAAATAATACGCATCATATACACGACAGTTATTGAACCAATTGTGTTATATGCGGCCAGTGTTTGGGCCCCAGTGGCCCACAAACAATACATTAGATCAAAATTAGACAGGATTACCAGAATATTTGCCATCAAAATTGCTAAAGCACATCGCACAGTCTCACTGACAGCAAGCGCGCTTCTCGGTGGCATTCTTCCCCTGGACTTACGAGCGAAAGAAAATAGAGATCTATATGAAGCCAAAAAACACCGTGAGTACAGTGAACTTCCGGGAAGAGTGATGGAAACGCGAGTAAAGCCGAGCGATTTACCACACCCAGCACTGAGATATGAGATATCGTTCGAGATCTTAAACAGCCAAGATGAAATAGATAAACTGGGATTAGAACAACCATTAATTTTCACCGATGGTAGCAAAATTAATAATCGAGTGGGAGCGGCCGTGTCATGGTGGTGGAACGGAGCAGAAGTAGCCAAAAGTTCTCTGTCTTTGGCCAACTACTGCTCGGTATACCAGGCTGAGCTGAGCGCATTGAAAAGAGCCACCGAGATGGTAACCAAAAACAAGCGACATCCAGTAGTTAACATTTTGTGTGACTCAAGGTCCGCGCTACAAGCCCTCGCAAATCCAAACAGCACTAACTCCATCGTAAAGGCTATAAGGGAAGACCTAGAAAATCTTAAATCCACAGTTGAAGTGAACTTCAAGTGGATAAAAGCGCACGTGGGGGTGACCGGCAACGAACGAGCAGATGAGTTGGCCAAAAATGCAACCAAAGTCAAGAAAACAGCCCCAGCATATGACCGTGTCCCTGTTTCTTTTGTGAGGCGCCTCATCAGGAGCAACACCATTGACGAGTGGCAGCGACGGTACGACGAGGCATCAACGGGAAGTACAACTAAGTTATTCTTTGGGGATGTGCGCCAAAGTCACAAAATACTAGGCAAAATCAAAAAGAATAATATCAATGCACAAATATTTACAGGACATGGTGGCTTTGGGGCATATCTCTATAGATTTAAGTTAAAACAAGTAGGGACGTGTGACTGTGACGACGAAACATATCAGACAGTGGAACATGTACTTGACGAATGCCCTAAATACGCAAACTTAAGAATAGAATGCGAAAATAAAATTAACACTAATGTACTCAGATCTAATTACAATGAAATTATAAAAGATGAAAATAAAAGATGTGTATTTATGGCGTTCGCAGAAAAAGTTGTAAGAAGGGTTAATATAGAGAATAAGGCGACAGCAATATAGAGCATAACACAGCCAAAAGAAATAGCATTAATACAAACAAAGTAACAATAACGTAGTACTAGTAGTATTATGTATACAGTAGGAATAAGAAAATAAAAGAAAAGATATTTAAAGTAATAATTATGTAAAAGTAGAAATAAAATAACAGAATCAAATGTATATAGTAGTAAGAAGAAATAGAAAATGTAATTAGTATATTAGTTACTAAGTTATAGGTTAAGGCAAAAATTGTAATTTCAAAATTTTGTATTTATGGATTGTTTTAAAAAATAAAGTAAAAAGCACTGGAAAATAAATACCAGTGGGAATTAGCTCGCGGGCCGGGCCAGTATAGCGCCCGGACAGGAAAAAAAAAAAAAAAAAAAAAAAAAAAAAAAAAAAAAAAACCTAACCTAACCTAACCTAACCTAACCTAACCTAACCTAACCTAACCTAACCTAACCTAACCTAACCTAACCTAACCTAACCTAACCTAACCTAACCTAACCTAACCTAACCTAACCTAACCTAACCTAACCTAACCTAACCTAACCTAACCTAACCTAACCTAACCTAACCTAACCTAACCTAACCTAACCTAACCTAACCTAACCTAACCTAACCTAACCTAACCTAACCTAACCTAACCTAACCTAACCTTTTTTTTTTTGTTGACGCTGGAAAATCCTCATGGATACCCGACAGGCGCGGGGGGGCGCTGTCGGGTAATGCCGGACTCTTACCGGCTAAAAACCAGCGGTGTTCCTCCTCACCGTCTTCCGGCGGAGCTGCGGGGACGCATTCGCACACTTCCGCTGCTCCGCCGACGGTTGCCCGGGCTCGGGCCCATCTTGTGGGGCGCCCACCTGTGGCGCCACTCACCATTCAAACTGGCGTGCCGGAACACGGGACACGCCAGCCGCCTCGGGGGTCTCCTCCAACTGGGCGATGGTACCCCCCGGTTCCACCGCCCGGAGACCCCGGTTATGGGGGAAGACGGCGCTCATGCGCCAGGCGCCTCCGCCCAACTCTCTTTCGGCGGATCGGGTTAGAAAGAGGGTCGTCCTCCCTCGCCCGCTCCGCCGCCTCCTTTTGCGCCATGACGCACTCACAAAACCTGAGCGCCGCCTTCCACGCTCTGTCGCTGCCGACCATGGCTCTCACGACGCCCGGCAGCGACAGGTCGCCCCCAATAACCGCCGCGAGGCTCGCCCGCGGCTCCGCCCACTCCGGGCACTCCGCCAGGGTGTGCTCCGCTGTGTCCTCCGGACACCCACAAGCGTGGCACACGCTGGTCGGCTCTCGACCCGCCACGCTGCACAGGTACCTGCCGAAGCAACCGTGCCCCGCCAGCCTTTCCTTCCATTTCCGGAGGAGGACCTGGCGGTCGAGTCGCCCCTGCCGCCCGGCCTCCTCCGGCTCTGGATCCACCTCATCGGCTCGTGCTGCTGCGCTGCGGCGCCAGTACGCTGCCGAGAGCACCTCCGCGTCCAGGTCCCACGGTGGGGTCCCGGCCAGGACGCATGCCGCCTCGCACGAGATGGTGCGATATCCTCTCACCACCCTGATCGCCATGACCCGTTGCGCTTGGCGCAGGAGGGTCCTGTTCTGGGCGATCAGGGTGTCCGCCCAGATCGGGGCCCCGTAGAGGGCCATCGACCGCACCACCCCGGCATACAGCCGCCGGCATGCGACCGACGGTCCGCCCAGGTTCGGCAGCAGCCAGCTCAGCGCTCCGGCCGCGCGCAACAACCTGGGGACCAACCGTCGGAAGTGCTCTCGGAAGTTCCACCGACTGTCGAGGACGACGCCTAGGTACCGCATCGTCGACTCGACAGCGATGGAGACGCCGCCGACCACCAGCCGGGATCCTGCGGGAGGGGCGCGTCGGGCTCCGTGGAAGCACAGAGCCTCCGACTTCTCCAGCGCCACCTCCAGCCCCAGCCGGCGGATTCGGGCCACCACTTGGGCCACTCCGGCCGTCGCCAATAGGGCCGCCTCCCGGTACGTGGCGCCGCGGGACGTGACGAGGGTGTCGTCGGCGTAACAAGTTACGTCGACCCCCCGCAGATTAGCGCCCCGCAGCACCCAGTCGTAGCCGATGTTCCACAGCAACGGCCCAAGAACCGAACCCTGTGGAACACCGCACGTCATGACCCGGCGGCCCCACCCGTCGCGCGTCGGGTACACCACTTCCCTCTCGGAGAAGTAGTCGGTGAGGAGACGACGCAGGTATTCGGGCACGCCGTGGTATCCCAGCGCCGCCCGAACACAGCCCCAGGGGAGGGTGTTGAAGGCGTTGGCGATGTCTAGGGACACCGCCAGAACAACCTCTCCCCGGGACACTGCCTCCTCCGAGAGGTCCCTCACTCGCGCGATGGCGTCGACCGTCGACTGGCCCCGGCGGAAACCGAATTGCCGGTCGCTCAGCCCCGGCCCGACCCGTTCTAGGTGCCCGACGAGGCGCGCGGAAATAATCCGCTCGAAGAGCTTGCTCACCTCGTCGAGCAACACTATGGGTCGGTATGCCGACGGCGAGTCCGCCGGGCGACCCTCCTTGCGCAGCAGCACGAGCCTGCCGACCTTCCACTTCCTCGGAAAGCGGCCACGCCGCATACAGGCGTCGAAGAGCTCGACGACCCTGGGCCCGAGGGCCTCCAGGGCTAGCGCCCACACCCTACCGGGTACCCCGTCGGGGCCCGGTGCTGTGCTCTTGGCGCGGAGCCGCTCCACCGCAGCCTCCAGCTCCGCCCGAGACACCTCGGGCACCGGGGCGCTCGAGCTCTCCGACGATGCAGCCGCCACGGGCGGCGGCGCCGAGTCGGCCCTCTCTGGGAAGAGAGTGGCGACGATGTTATCCACCACCTCTGGTTGGAGACTCTGGGTCAGCGGAGGGGCCCAGGGGCGCAGCTGACCACGCACCGTCTTGTACGGGCGCCCCCAGGGATCCCTATTCAGGGTCTCCAACCACTCTCCCCACGACTCGGCCTTTGCCTCCCGTATGGCGATCTGCAGAGAGATGCATCTCTCCCTGTACGCGGCGTAGAGGCGGCTTTCCTCGGCGTCTACCCGCCTTCGCCGCCTTCTGTAATGGGTGTACTGGCGTCTGGCCGCTACGCACGCTTCGCGAAGCCGGCGCAGGTCCGCCGACCACCAGTACACCCATCTGCGGGGCGGGAGCGGTCTGGCGCGCGACATACCGGCGTCGCACACCTGCGCCATCGACTCGCTCAACCGCTCCGCTCGCCCGTCCACGTCGGCCGCCGGGCCCTCCGGCGCCGGTAGCCAAGCCTGGACGATGGACGCCTCGATGATGACGTCACCGTCCATGGTCTTGAGGGCCCAGCGCGGTCCGTCCCCACGCGGGGGCCGGCTCTGGGGAGCTCCAGGGTTGGCGGCGACCTCGTACCGGATATACCGGTGGTCCGAGAGCGTCTCCGCCTCCCCGAGCACCCTCCAGTTTCGGACACGGCGCGCAAGACACGGGGTCGCGAACGTTAGGTCCACGATGGAACCCCCGTTGTGCCGCACGCACGTGTCTACCGACCCCCGGTTTAGAAGAACTAAGCCCGACGTGGCAGCCCACTCCTCCAGTACCTCGCCCCGCGCATCGGTGACCGGGGAACCCCAAGCCGTCGACTTGGCGTTGAAGTCCCCGGCAACCAGCACCGGGATTGGGTGACTCTGGCCGACCAGAGCACCGACCTCGAGCAGGAATTGCTCGAATGCGGCCAGGCTCCGGTTCGGCGAGAAGTACACGCCGACGATCGTCACGCCCATAAGGGTGACCGCGACGCATCCGTGGCCCTTCGCTGATTTGTCGAAGGGCGGGGAGCCGGCGGCCGTCTGCGCGACGATCGCCACCGTGTCCTCCCGGTCACCAACCCAGTTGTCCCTGGCGGGGACGAGGTAAGGCTCCGCCACCACCGCCGCCTGGATCGACCACTCGGCCAGGCTCTGGTACAAAAGGTCCTGAGCTCTGGCCGAATGGTTGAGGTTCGCCTGAAGGAGAGACATGGCCATACTTAATCTACGACCATGTCTGCGACCCTCTCGGCGCGCTCCGCGTCAGCGGCGGACGGGCGGGCCGGCCGGGGGTGGGCTGTTGGGCCTTTCCCGGCGGGCTTTTTCCTCTTTTTCTTGCCGGCGGACTTGGCGGGGGCGGAAGCGGCACATGCTCCGCTACCCGCTCTATGGTCCGCCGGCTTCTGTCTCGCCTCGCACAGCGGGCAGCGTGGGGCAGCGGAACAGCCAGCCGCCTTGTGGCCCGGTTGACCGCAGCGATAGCAGACATCGCTGCGGTCCACCTCGGCGGTGCATTTGCTCCGGACGTGCCCCGAATCGAGGCACCGGTAGCACCGCAGGGGTCTGGCCTCAAGGAGCTTGACCCGGGCCGACACCCACCCCACCAGTAGCCGCCCGCTGGAGGCGACCTTCTTTGCGGCCGAAACCGGGCAGCGCACCCACGCCGTGCCGGGGCTGTCAGAGGCGAAGCGGCGGATCTCCCCGCACTTCACCTGCTCGGGGGGGCATTCCCCGTAGCGGGCCACCGCGGCCGCCACCTCCTCCGGGGACACCGCGTCATCCAGCTCGCTGATGCGCAGGTCTGCGCACTTCACGGGTCTGGAGACGCGGACCAGGTCCGCGGGAAGGACCTCCCGCAGTTTGCCCGCCAGCAGGTCCGCCTTCTCGCCGCTGTCAGCCCCGGGGATCTCAAGCATCCGGGCCCCCGTCACGGCGGTGCGGAATCGGAGACCCTTCAGGCCTAAGCCTTCCAGGTCGATCCTCCGCTTCGCGCCGTCGAGCACATCCTTATAGGACAGCTCCTTGCCCTCGACCGTGGCGCCCGGCTGGATGGTGATGGCCACCGCAGCCGAGCGCGGGGCGCGAAGCTTCGCCGCCGCGTTCTTCTTGGGCGGGGGCTTGTCCGCCGGTGCGCTGCCCTTTTTCCCCCGCTTGCCCCGCTTGCCCCGCTTGGCGGCCTCGGTCCACTGCTGGGACACGGCCGTCGTGGGGGGCTTCGGAGCGCCAGGCGTCGGCGCTGCCACCTCCGAGTACGCCTTGGAAGGCGCTTTCCCTTTCTGGGTCTTCTTCCCGGCCGCGGGAGCGGGAGCGGGAGGCACAGCCTCAGCCCTCGCCCTGTCGGCGGCCAAAGGCGGCCGGAGGGGCGGCTCGGGAGCGGGAGGCGCAGCCTTAGCCCTCGCCCTGTCGGCGGCCAAAGGCGGCCGGAGGCGTGGCTCGGGGGGGAGCCGCATCGCGAACGCCTCGAGCTTGGCGTCCATCATGGTCCCCACTTCCACCACGATAGAACGCCCCAGCGAGTCGTCGCGATCGACTCCGCTCGGCTCGGCAGGCCTGACGAGGCTCGCCCGCAATTCCGCGATCTCCTTGCGGAGTTCAGCGACCTCGCTTTGCAGGCGAGCATTGGCCCTTTCGAGCCGTGCCGTCTCGTCAGTAGCGGACCGCTGTGCCAGCTCCGCTACGACCCCCATAAGGCTTGCAGAGGCCTCCTTGAGATCCCTCTGCAGCGTGCCCTTCAGGTTGCGCGATTTTGTCGCAACAGCCTGAATGAGGAGCACGCTGTCCTCCGCCTTTTTCCGCAGCTCGGAGGTCGAGGGTCCGTCTTCGCCGCGTGAGAGCGACGACGAGTCGGACAGACACCTCGACCTCGACCGAGAGGGAGATCGGGATCGGACGTCCCGGGCCATCTCGGCCAGCTCCCTCTCTGCCTGGAGCTTCTCCTCCTCCCTCTGCGCCTTGAGGTACGCCAGCTTCGCCTTAGCTAGGCCGACGTACTCTCCTGTTGTGGGCGGTCGCCCTCTCCCTCGTCTTGCAGGCACCGGAGTGGGAGCTTTCTTTTTAGAAATCTCGACCATCTCGGCCTCGGCCTCGTCCCCTTTCAGGGACCGCTTCCGCGCATTGCGCCAGAAGCGTCCTGACGTGTCGTCCCCAGACGACACCGTCATCAGGGTCACCACGGAGGAGTCAGACTCCTCCGCGGTCTCCTGGGTCTCCTCTGTCGGCCGCCTCGCGGCATGCGAGCTGTCGCTCGCCGGAAAGTTTGTGCCCCCCCCAGAATACGAGGGGCAGACCGGGCTAGGCCCGGTGAGGGATTCTCCGGCATCGGAGATGCCGGTACCCTCCTGGGGTAGTTTGTTGTTTTCAAGACTTTCCATTATGATTTTTTTAAACTTTTTTAACGGGGTGAGTTCCCCGGCCCCTAGGGATTGGGTACCCCCCAACCATTCATCCCCTCGCCGAGACAACTTGGGATTAGGGTAATTTTTTAGAGAGGTTTTCTTCCTCGCGGCCCCCACCGGAGTGGCGGCCCTCACCCCTGACGCCCACGGGTCAGGGAGCGAGTTGGCCGACGGTGGCCTAAGCCATGCTGCCAGTCTCGCGACCGACAGCCCGTCGCCCCATCCTGAGCAACCCTCATGGGTTCCCATCTTGGTCCCATCCACAGTGTCCTCTGCTAAGTCAGAGGGACACGTGGAGTGACCCCACCACATGGTCTCATCCGCACTATCCTCTGCTTGAGCAGAGGGATACGTGGAGAGACCCCACCGCGTGGTCTCATCCGCAGTGCCCTCTGCCTGAGCAGAGGGGCACGTGGAGAGACACCAAATTGGGGTAATTTTTTAGAGAGGTTTTCTTCCTCGCGGCCCCCACCGAAGTGGCAGCCCTCACCCCTGACGCCTACGGGTCAGGGAGCGAGTTGGCCGACGGTGGCCTAGGCCATGCTGCCGTGACCGACAGCCCGTCGCCCCCTCGTTTGGGTGAGTAAACCTCAAGGGTTTTTCCCACCTTCGTCTCATCCACAGTGCCTTCTGATAAGTCAGAGGGACACGGGGAGAGACCCCACCCCATGATCTCATCCGCACTAAGCGGAGAGACCCAACTGTGAGCCGCTCTTGGTCTGGCCCCTCCTTCCAAGCCTGTCCGTTATGGGAAGCCCTGTACGGCATAGCCTTGGAGATCATCGGGACACGCAAGCCCCCCCACCACGACAAGGTGGCGGCCCCCGGGGGGGAACCTTTTTTTTTTTTTTTTTTTTTTTTTTTTTTTTTTCGGGGGGGAAAATGCATTACGCATACCACTCGGGCGCAGGGGGCACCCGAGTGGTTATGTGGGACTCCCGTATAGGCTAATGAGACCCACGGTATACCCACTAAAAACCCCCCCATCTTCCGCCTCGCCGCCTTGTGACGGGGTCACGGGAACGCTTTCGCACACATCCGCGACCCCGCCAGCGGCAGCCGCCCACAGGCGGCTCCATCGCGAAAGCCCGAAGGCCCTCCACGATGGGCGCACCAGATGGCAAGGTGCGCCTCCCTCCTCGGCCTCCACCAGTACTGTAGCAAACTCCCCCTGAGTCTGCTACTAGGAGGCCATGGATACCAGATGACTGGTACCCGGTGGAGGATCAGGTCTGTGGTTCCTCCACCGACCACACCTCGGCCGCAGAGGATAGGGCAAGCGGCGCACCGTAATACCGACATGCCTCTTCCTCTGCGGCCCCACCAATGCCGTTTCGGCGGAACGGCCCCACCAGCTCGCAGGGGGTAGGGAGAGTGGCGCACCGTAATACCAACACGCCTCTCCCCCTGCGATCCCTCCACGGCCGCAGAAGAAGCTTGCCTCTTCTTCTGCGGTCCCACCTCGGCGCGCGTCCGCAGCGGACTTATTCAGCCCGCTGGGAGCGCCCTCCTCGGGCCAGCCGGCAGCCCAAACAGGCCGGCCCTGGTTGCCTCTTGGTTCACCGTGGGTGACCAGTCCACGGTTACTAAGCCCCCCCGCCACGACAAGGCGAGCAACCCCCGGGGGGGCCCCGGGGGGGAACCTAACCTAACCTTTTTTTTTTTTTTTTTTTTTTTTTTTTTTTTTTTTTTTTTTTTTTTTTGTTGACGCTGGAAAATCCTCATGGATACCCGACAGGCGCGGGGGGGCGCTGTCGGGTTATGCCGGACTCTTACCGGCTAAAAACCAGCGGTGTTCCTCCTCACCGTCTTCCGGCGGAGCTGCGGGGACGCATTCGCACACTTCCGCTGCTCCGCCGACGGTTGCCCGGGCTCAGGCCCAACTTGTGGGACGCTCAACTTTGGCGCCACTCACCATTCAAACTGGCGTGCCGGAACACGGGACACGCCAGCCGCCTCGGGGGTCTCCTCCAACTGGGCGATGGTACCCCCCGGTTCCACCGCCCGGAGACCCCGGTTATGGGGGAAGACGGCGCTCGTGCGCCAGGCGCCTCCGCCCAACTCTCTTCCGGCGGATTGGGTTACAGAGAGGGTCGTCCTCCCTCGCCCGCTCCGCCGCCTCCTTTTGCGCCATGACGCACTCACAAAACCGGAGCGCCGCCTTCCACGCTCTGTCGCTGCCGACCATGGCTCTCACGACGCCCGGCAGCGACAGGTCGCCCCCAATAACCGCCGCGAGGCTCGCCCGCGGCTCCGCCCACTCCGGGCACTCCGCCAGCGTGTGCTCCGCTGTGTCCTCCGGAAACCCACAAGCGTGGCACACGCTGGTCGGCTCTCGACCCACCACGCTGCACAGGTACCTGCCGAAGCAACCGTGCCCCGTCAGGATCTGCACAGCGCGGAAGGTGAGGGCCCCGTGTCGGCGATCGATCCACCTTTCCAGGACGGGTCGAATCGCCTCCACCGTCCTTCTGCCGGCGGTCGGCTCCGCCAGCCTTTCCTTCCATTTCCGGAGGAGGACCTGGCGGTCGAGTCGCCCCTGCCGCCCGGCCTCCTCCGGCTCTGGTTCCGCCAAATCGGCTCGTGCTGCTGCGCTGCGGCGCCAGTACGCTGCCGAGAGCACCTCCGCGTCCAGGTCCCACGGTGGGGTCCCGGCCAGGACGCATGCCGCCTCGCACGAGATGGTGCGATACCCTCTCACCACCCTGATCGCCATGACCCGTTGCGCTTGGCGCAGGAGGGTCCTATTCTGGGCGATCAGGGTGTCCGCCCAGATCGGGGCCCCGTAGAGGGCCATCGACCGCACCACCCCGGCGTACAGCCGCCGGCATGCGACCGACGGTCCACCCAGGTTCGGCAGCAGCCAGCTCAATGCTCCGGCCGCGCGCAACAACCTGGGGACCAACCGTCGGAAGTGCTCCCGGAAGTTCCATCGACTGTCGAGGACGACGCCCAGGTACCGCATCGTCGACTCGACAGCGATGGAGACGCCGCCGACCACCAGCCGGGATCCTGCGGGAGGGGCGCGTCGGGCTCCGTGGAAGCACAGAGCCTCCGACTTCTCCAGCGCCACCTCCAGCCCCAGCCGGCGGATTCGGGCCACCACTTGGGCCACTCCGGCCGTCGCCAATAGGGCCGCCTCCCGGTACGTGATGCCGCGGGAAGTGACGAGGGTGTCGTCGGCGTAACAAGTTACGTCGACCCCCCGCAGATTAGCGCCCCGCAGCACCCAGTCGTAGCCGATGTTCCACAGCAACGGCCCAAGAACCGAACCCTGTGGAACACCGCACGTCATGACCCGGCGGCCCCACCCGTCGCGCGTCGGGTACACCACTTCCCTCTCGGAGAAGTAGTCGGTGAGGAGGCGACGCAGGTAGTCGGGCACGCGATGGTAGCCCAGCGCCGCCTCGATACAGCCCCAGGGGAGGGTGTTAAAGGCATTGGCGATGTCTAGAGACACCGCCAAGACGACCTCTCCCCGTGACACCGCCTCCTCCGAGAGGTCCCTCACACGCGCGATGGCGTCGACCGTCGAGCGGCCCCGGCGGAAACCGAATTGCCGGTCACTCAGCCCCGGCCCGACCCGTTCTAGGTGCCCGACGAGGCGCGCGGAAATAATCCGCTCGAAGAGCTTGCTCACCTCGTCGAGTAGCACTATGGGCCGGTATGCCGATGGCGAGTCCGCCGGGCGGCCCTCCTTGCGCAGCAGCACGAGCCTGCCGATCTTCCACTTCCTCGGAAAGCGGCCACGCCGCATACAGGCGTCGAAGAGCTCAACGACCCTGGGCCCGAGGGCCTCCAGGGCTAGCGCCCACACCCTACCGGGTACCCCGTCGGGGCCCGGTGCTGTGCTCTTGGCGCGGAGCCGCTCCACCGCAGCCTCCAGCTCCGCCCGAGACACCTCGGGCACCGGGGCGCTCGAGCTCTCCGACGATGCAGCCGCCACGGGCGGCGGCGCCGAGTCGGCCCTCTCTGGGAAGAGAGTGGCGACAACTTTCTCCACCACCTCTGGTTGGAGACTCTGGGTCAGCGGAGGAGCCCAGGGGCGCAGCTTGCCACGCACCGTCTTGTACGGGCGCCCCCAGGGATCCCTATTCAGGGTCTCCAACCACTCTCCCCACGACTCGGCCTTTGCCTCCCGTATGGCGATCTGCAGAGAGACGCATCTCTCCCTGTACGCGGCGTAGAGGCGGCTTTCCTCGGCGTCCACCCGCCTTCGCCGCCTTCTGTAATGGGTGTACTGGCGTCTGGCCGCTACGCACGCTTCGCGAAGCCGGCGCAGGTCCGCCGACCACCAGTACACCCATCTGCGGGGCGGGAGCGGTCTGGCGCGCGACATACCGGCGTCGCACACCTGCGCCATCGACTCGCTCAACCGCTCCGCTCGCCCGTCCACGTCGGCCGCCGGGCCCTCCGGCGCCGGTAGCCAAGCCTGGACGATGGACGCCTCGATGATGACGTCACCGTCCATGGTCTTGAGGGCCCAGCGCGGTCCGTCCCCACGCGGGGGCCGGCTCTGGGGAGCTCCAGGGTTGGCGGCGACCTCGTACCGGATATACCGGTGGTCCGAGAGCGTCTCCGCCTCCCCGAGCACCCTCCAGTTTCGGACACGGCGCGCGAGACACGGGGTCGCGAACGTTAGGTCCACGATGGAACCCCCGTTGTGCCGCACGCACGTGTCTACCGACCCCCGGTTTAGAAGAACTAAGCCCGACGTGGCAGCCCACTCCTCCAGTACCTCGCCCCGCGCATCGGTGGCCGGGGAACCCCAAGCCGTCGACTTGGCGTTGAAGTCCCCGGCGACCAGCACCGGGATTGGGTGACTCTGGCCGACCAGAGCACCGACCTCGAGCAGGAATTGCTCGAATGCGGCCAGGCTCCGGTTCGGCGAGAAGTACACGCCGACGATCGTCACGCCCATAAGGGTGACCGCGACGCATCCATGGCCCTTCGCTGATTTGTCGAAGGGCGGGGAGCCGGCGGCCGTCTGCGCGACGATCGCCACCGTGTTCTCCCGGTCACCAACCCAGTTGTCCCTGGCGGGGACGAGGTAAGGCTCCGCCACCACCGCCGCCTGGATCGACCACTCGGCCAGGCTCTGGTACAAAAGGTCCTGAGCTCTGGCCGAGTGGTTGAGGTTCGCCTGGAGGAGAGACATGGCCATACTTAATCTACGACCATGTCTGCGACCCTCTCGGCGCTCTCCACGTCAGCGGCGGACGGGCGGGCCGGCCGGGGGTGGGCTGTTGGGCCTTTCCCGGCGGGCTTCTTCTTCTTTTTCTTGCCGGCGGACTTGGCGGGGGCGGAAGCGGCACATGCTCCGCTACCCGCTCTATGGTCCGCCGGCTTCTGCTTCGCCTCGCACAGCGGGCAGCGTGGGGCTGCGGAACAGCCAGCCGCCTTGTGGCCCGGTTGACCGCAGCGATAGCAGACATCGCTGCGGTCCACCTCGGCGGTGCATTTGCTCCGGACGTGCCCCGAATCGAGGCACCGGTAGCACCGCAGGGGTCTGGCCTCAAGGAGGCTGACCCGGGCCGACACCCACCCCACCAGTAGCCGCCCGCTGGAGGCGACCTTCTTCGCCGCGGAAACCGGGCAGCGCACCCACGCCGTGCCGGGGCTGTCGGCGGAGAAGCGGCGGATCTCCCCGCACTTTACCTGCTCGGGGGGGCATTCCCCGTAGCGGGCCACCGCGGCCGCCACCTCCTCCGAGGACACCGCGTCATCCAGCTTCACGGGTCTGGAGACGCGGACCAGGTCCGCGGGAAGGACCTCCCGCAGTTTGCCCGCCAGCAGGTCCGCCTTCTCGCCGCTGTCAGCCCCGGGGATCTCCAGCATGCGGGCCCCCGTCACGGCGGTGCGGAATCGGAGACCCTTCAGGCCTAAGCCTTCCAGGTCGATCCTCCGCTTCGCCCCGTCGAGCACGTCCTTATAGGAGAGCTCCTTCCCCTCCACCGTGGCGCCCGGCTGGATAGTGATGGCCACCGCAGCCGAGCGCGGGGCGCGAAGCTTCGCCGCCGCGTTCTTCTTGGGCGGGGGCTTGTCCGCCGGTGCGCTGCCCTTTTTCCCCCGCTTGCCCCGCTTGCCCCGCTTGGCGGCCTCGGTCCACTGCTGGGACACGGCCGTCGTCGGGGGCTTCGGAGCGCCAGGCGTCGGCGCTGCCACCTCCGAATACGCCTTGGGAGGCGCTTTCCCTTTCTGGGTCTTCTTCCCGGCCGCGGGGGCGGGAGCGGGAGAAGCAGCCTCAACCCTCGCCCTGTCGGCGGCCAAAGGCGGCCGGAGGGGCGGCTCGGGAGCGGGAGGCGCAGCCTTAGCCCTCGCCCTGTCGGCGGCCAAAGGCGGCCGGAGGCGTGGCTCGGGGGGGAGCCGCATCGCGAAAGCCTCGAGCTTGGCGTCCGTCATGGTCCCCACTTCCACCACGATAGAACGCCTCAGCGAGTCGTCGCGATCGACTCCGCTCGGCTCGGCAGGCCTGACGAGGCTCGCCCGCAATTCCGCGATCTCCTTGCGGAGTTCGGCGACCTCGCTTTGCAGGCGAGCATTGGCCCTTTCGAGCCGAGCCGTCTCGTCCGTAGCGGACCGCTCTGCCAGCTCCGCTACGACCCCCATCAGGCTTGCAGAGGCCTCCTTGAGGTCCCTCTGCAGCGTGCCCTTCAGGTTGCGCGATTTTGTCGCAACAGCCTGAATGAGGAGCACGCTGTCCTCCGCCTTTTTCCGCAGCTCGGAGGTCGAGGGTCCGTCTTCGCCGCGTGAGAGCGACGACGAGTCGGACAGACACCTCGACCTCGACCGAGAGGGAGATCGGGATCGGACGTCCCGGGCCATCTCGGCCAGCTCCCTCTCTGCCTGGAGCTTCTCCTCCTCCCGCTGCGCCTTGAGGTACGCCAGCTTCGCCTTAGCTAGGCCGACGTACTCTCCGGTTGTGGGCGGTCGCCCTCTCCCTCGTCTTGCGGGCACCGGAGTGGGAGCTTTCTTTTTCTCGACCAACTCCGGTGCCTCCGCCTCGTCCCCTTTCAGGGACCGCTTCCGCGCATTGCGCCAGAAGCGTCCTGACGTGTCGTCCCCGGACGACACCGTCATCAGGGTCACCACGGAGGAGTCAGACTCCTCCGCAGTCTCCTGGGTCTCCTCATCTTTCTCGGTGTCCGTTGTTCGTGCGCTGTTGTCGGTTGTGTGGAAGGTTGGTGCCCCCCCCAGATACGCGGGGCAGACCGCACCCATCGTGGGCACGGTGAGGGATTCTCCGGCATCGGAGATGCCGGTACCCTCCTGGGGTAGTCTGTTGTTAGCCGAACTTTCCATCATGATTTTTAGCTTTTTTAACGAGGTGAGCTCCCCGGCCCCTAGGGATTGGGTACCCCCCAACCATTCATCCCCTCGCCGAGACAGCTTGGGATTAGGGTAATTTTTTATAGAGGTTTTCTTCCTCGCGGCCCCCACCGTAGTGGCGGCCCTCACCCCTGACGCCTACGGGTCAGGGAGCGAGTTGGCCGACGGTGGCCTAAGCCATGCTGCCGTAAACGACAGCCCGTCGCCCCCGCGTTAGGGTAGGTAAACCACATGGGTTTATCCCACCCTGGTCCCATCCACTGTGCTCTCCGCTAAAGCAGAGGGACACGTGGAGAGACCCCACCACGTGGTCTCATCCGCATTATCCTCCGCTTGAGCAGAGGGATACGTGGAGAGACCCCACCACGTGGTCTCATCCGCAGTGCCCTCTGCCTGAGCAGAGGGGCACGTGGAGAGACACCGACTTGTGGTAATTTTTTAGAGAGGTTTTCTTCCTCGCGGCCCCCACCGAAGTGGCAGCCCTCACCCCTGACGCCTACGGGTCAGGGAGCGAGTTGGCCGACGGTGGCCTAGGCCATGCTGCCGTGACCGACAGCCCGTCGCCCCCGCGTTTGGGTGAGTAAACCTCAAGGGTTTTTTCCCACCCTGGTCTCATCCACAGTGCCTTCTGATAAGTCAGAGGGACACGTGGAGAGACCCCACCCCATGGTCTCATCCGCACTAAGCGGAGAGACCCAACTGTGAGCCGCTCTTGGTCTGGCCCCTCCTTCCAAGCCTGTCCGTTATGGGAAGCCCTGTACGGCATAGCCTTGGAGATCATCGGGACACGCAAGCCCCCCCACCACGACAAGGTGGCGGCCCCCGGGGGGGAACCTAACCTAACCTAACCTAACCTAACCTAACCTAACCTAACCTAACCTAACCTAACCTAACCTAACCTAACCTAACCTAACCTAACCTAACCTTTTTTTTTTTTTTCCTGGGGGGGAAAATGCGTTACGCATACCACCCGGGCGCAGGGGGTACCCGAGTGGTTATGTGGGACTCCCGTATAGGCTAATGAGACCCACGGTATACCCACTAAAAACCCCCCCCCCCATCTTCCGCCTCGCCGCCTTGTGACGGGGTCACGGGAACGCTTTCGCACACATCCGCGACCCCGCCAGCGGCAGCCGCCCACAAGCGGCTCCATCGCGAAAGCCCGAAGGCCCTCCACGATGGGCGCACCAGATGGCAAGGTGCGCCTCCCTCCTCGGCCTCCACCAGTACTGTAGCAAACTCCCCCTGAGTCTGCTACTAGGAGGCCATGGATACCAGATGACTGGTACCCGGTGGAGGATCAGGTCTGTGGTTCCTCCACCGACCACACCTCGGCCGCAGAGGATAGGGCAAGCGGCGCACCGTAATACCGACATGCCTCTTCCTCTGCGGCCCCACCAATGCCGTTTCGGCGGAACGGCCCCGCCAGCTCGCAGGGGGTAGGGAGAGTGGCGCACCGCAATACCAACACGCCTCTCCCCCTGCGATCCCTCCACGGCCGCAGAAGATAGGGAGAACGGTGCACCCTATCTTCCACGGTCCCACCTCCAAGCGCATCCGCAGCGGACTTGTTCAGCCCGCTGGGAGCGCCCTCCTCGGGCCAGCCGGCAGCCCAAACAGGCCGGCCCTGGTTGCCTCTTGGTTCACCGTGGGTGACCAGTCCACGGTTACTAAGCCCCCCCGCCACGACAAGGCGAGCAACCCCCGGGGGGGAACCTAACCTAACCTAACCTAACCTAACCTAACCTAACCTAACCTAACCTAACCTAACCTAACCTAACCTAACCTAACCTAACCTAACCTAACCTTTTTTTTTTTTTTCCTGGGGGGGAAAATGCGTTACGCATACCACCCGGGCGCAGGGGGTACCCGAGTGGTTATGTGGGACTCCCGTATAGGCTAATGAGACCCACGGTATACCCACTAAAAACCCCCCCCCCCATCTTCCGCCTCGCCGCCTTGTGACGGGGTTACGGGAACGCTTTCGCACACATCCGCGACCCCGCCAGCGGCAGCCGCCCACAAGCGGCTCCATCGCGAAAGCCCGAAGGCCCTCCACGATGGGCGCACCAGATGGTAAGGTGCGCCTCCCTCCTCGGCCTCCACCAGTACTGTAGCAAACTCCCCCTGAGTTTGCTACTAGGAGGCCATGGGTACCAGATCACTGGTACCCGGTGGAAGATCTGGTCTGTGGTTCTTCCACCGACCACACCTCGGCCGCAGAGGATAGGGCAAGCGGCGCACCGTAATACCGGCATGCCTCTTCCTCTGCGGCCCCACCAGTGCCGTTTCGACGGAACGGCCCCGCCAGCTCGCAGGGGGTAGGGAGAGTGGCGCACCGCAATACCAACACGCCTCTCCCCCTGCGATCCCTCCACGGCCGCAGAAGATAGGGAGAACGGCGCACCGTAATACCGGCACTCCTCTTCTTCTGCGGTCCCACCTTGGCGCGCGTCCGTAGCGGACTTATTCAGCCCGCTGGGAGCGCCCTCCTCGGGCCAGCCGGCAGCCCAAACAGGCCGGCCCTGGTTGCCTCTTGGTTCACCGTGGGTGACCAGTCCACGGTTACTAAGCCCCCCCGCCACGACAAGGCGGGCAACCCCCGGGGGGGAACCTAACCTAACCTAACCTAACCTAACCTAACCTAACCTAACCTAACCTGACCTAACCTGACCTAACCTGACCTAACCTGACCTAACAATAAGAAACCTAACAATAAGAAACCTACCTTATATAACGCCGTCTTCATTGTCTCCCCCAAAATCTGGAAAATATCAACAGAGTTGGAAAAATCTAAATATTAACCACCACCGTATCCACACCGAAAACTTTTGCCCCCTCAAACAGTGTTACAACTGCTTACGATTTGTTCACACTAAAAAAGCCTGCAAGTCCGACTTACTGTGTTGCTCCCATTGTGCTGAAACTGGTCACCTATACAAGGATTGCCCAAATCAGAAAGAATCCAGTAAAGTCAAGTGCTATAACTGCGTAAATCAAAACACAAAATTCAATCTCAAAACCGACACTACTCACTCGGCCACGTCTCTTAATTGCCCGCAAATTGCCGTAAAATACATTTGTATGAAAATTAATATTTTTATATGGCAACATTGCAACATTTTTCCTCCGATGTGAACGATCTATAAGTACCAACAACCTCCTGATATATTTTAAAGACATAAGATTGATGAAATAGCCTGAAATATTACATAAAAAAGTGCATTTGTATGAAACATACCCTGGCAACACTTCAGACCAAGTCCCACAACCGCCCCATACAAAATCACCCCCTCAAATGTTGCCAACCTAAATATTTTTTCCTTCAAAAAATGCAATTTTTCGTATATTTTATAAAATGGCCGCCACGGGGTCCGCCATCTTGTCGAAAAAAAAAATATTCCCCAAACGTCAAAATTGGGGATAGATTTGTACAAGGCAACAAAGAAAAAAAATCTAAAAAAAGTTAAAAACCCAACGCAATCCGACCCCGCAAAGTAGCCTCGAAAATTGAAAAATTTTAAACCAAAATATCTCGGCGGCCATCTTTTTTTTTCAGATTTTTCCAAATTCATCGTAACACTTTTCCCAACATTAGTCGAAAACAACACCAATCTTGGGTAGCTGCATAATAAAAAAAAAGTTGGTCATTTCACCTCGGCCGCCATCTTAGATTTTCGAAAAGTCGGAGTTTTCCCATAGACAAGGGAGTGAACCAAAAATTCCCTCATACATAGTATTCACTCTCCACCACTTCTTCTGGGAGATCAATTCGGGTTTTCGTAAAACGAAAAAAAAATTCCAGCAGTCAGTGTTGCCAGGTGAAATCAACGAAAATGGTCAAATGTCATTACGACAACCACGACACGTTTGCATGTGTGACTTTTTGATTAAAAATATTGCTCCTTCTACTTTTCATGTTTTTGAATAGAAAGTCCAAAAAAATGTGTGAACGAAGATAAAAAAAAATAAAACCTGGCAACACTTTGGGTCAACTTACACAACCGCCCGGAACAAAGGGACCCGCTAAAATGTTGCCAACCAGAAGAAAATTGCTCCCAAAAAATGTCATTTTTCGTACATTTTTCAAAATACCCGGCACCGCGTCCGCCATCTTGTCAAAAAAATAAATATTCCCAATACAATATAGTATATATCAGACCTTCATTTCTTTTGTGCTTGCTTTATTGTATATCGCATATTTGTTTAATATTTGATTTCGAATTTGAACTTGCAATAGTCTATAATTTTTTTTTTATTAGCTTTGTATACTGATATTCTCTATCCGACTTTGTTCTCATTTAGAACAAAAATTGTAGTATATTTTTGCATACGATTCTTACGCTTGGGATATAAAAACCTAGATTAGATATAAATCAGTATACGGACTGACTTATTATTATCTCGATTGCACGGTATACATACACAGTATTGCAATATTGATACAGATTACTAGTATATAATTGCGCAGCAAAATATATTCCCGAGAACAGTGGGCTTTGACGCAGCTACAAAAAGTCCCTCTATCGGACAGCTTAATGTTGCCACGCTCGCGCTTAGCTTCGTGGCATTTTGCTACCGAATGTTGTTGCCATAAAAATTAAATAGCTAAATAAATAACTAAATAGTGCGTTGTAGAAACGCCACACACTTAAAGCAATGCTCGAAAATCACAAAATGACGATGGAAAAGGTATCCTATGCAAACGTCGCATCGACAAATAATAAAAAACGGCTCCCGGATCAAACCGCACTGCACTCTGTAGTGGTCAATTTGATTTTAATAATTTGAATGAACTTTTAACAGTAATTGTATACAGTTTAAGATTTCTATACAGTAAGAAAAATCCAGATGGAGTAGATAAACCAATTCAAACCACAGAATTAAATGAAGCTTTAAACAAATGTATAAAAATAGCACAGAAAGAATTTGAAGATGAAATAAGTAACCTGAAAAAGAAAATAAATATTAAAACAAATATACGTAGTAAATTAAAAAATGTTGAACCCTTACCTGGACAGTGATGGTATTCTCAGAGTTGGTGGAAGACTGCAGAACTCCAATCTTCCAGAATACAGCAAACACCCTGTAATACTAGGAAACAAAAGTAGTTTGACTTACCTCATTATATCTGATGCACATAAGAAGACACTGCATGATAGCACCCAGCTCGTACTAACATATCTGCGATCAAAATATTGGATTATACATGCTAAGAACACTGTAAAGTCATATATACATAAATGCACCATTTGTGCCAGACAAAGGGCTATCAATAGAAACCAATTAATGGGAGACTTACCAAAAGCTCGTATCACACCTGCACGTCCATTTCAGCACTGTGGTGTCGATTTTGCTGGTCCTTTGAAAGTTTTGATGTCGAGAGGACGTGGAGCAAAACAGAATAAAGCTTATATTGCAATATTCGTGTGTATGGCCACAAAGGCGATTCACCTAGAGCTGGTTGGTGATCTCACGTCAGAGTCATTTATTGCTGCATTTCGTCGATTCATAGCTCGCAGAGGAAAATGCACACATATTTGGAGCGATCAAGGATGAACCTTTGTTGGTGCAAATAAAGATTTAGCAGAGGCATTCTCAGAAGCAAAATTACAACTTCCAGGAGACTTAGAAAATCTTCTATCATTAGAGGGAACTCAGTGGCACTTTATACCACCTTATAGTCCAAATTTTGGCGGATTATGGGAGGCTGGAGTTAAATCGACTAAATATCATTTACGGAGAATTCTTACATCCAGCCTGACATTCGAAGAAATGTCTACTACTTTGTGCGAAATAGAAGCCTGCTTAAATTCCCGGCCATTGACTCCATTAGACACTTGTGACCCTGATGCACCAGAACCTCTCACGCCTGGACATTTTTTGATCGGTGAACCTCCAATTAATATACCTTCTCCTTTTTGAGAAACATTAGTATGAGTCACTTAAGTCGTTGGCAGATGACACAAAAACTAGTACGAGATTTTTGGCAAAGGTGGAAGATAGAATACTTAACAAGGTTGCAGACAAGATCTAAATGGCAACAACGCAAAACAGAATACCAAATTGGAGACATAGTTTTGTTGAAGGATGAGCAACTTCCACCTGGAAAATGGTCCTTGGGCAGAATAACAGAAAAACATCCAGGGCCTGATGGTTGCACTCGAGTGTATAGTCTTAAATGTCGCGGTGATATTGTTAAACGTTCAGTTACAAAATTGTGTGATTTTCCTGTCAATAATGATTAAATTGGTTTAATTGTTATTTAAAAAAGACTGTTGCTTTTTGGTGGGCGGCATGTTGTGTTTTAAAGTGCATGCATACAATGTCATATGAAAGTCAGTCGGAAATAAATCTTCATTCGGTGCACACGCCTTTTAATTCTCGTCAATCGTCTACATACAAAAATCCTTATAACAAGTGCAGTAAGGTACACTTAAATTAAAATAAATCTTGCATGTCCTTTGGTTTAATAAAAACTAATGATCAACAACGCAAAGAAGTTTACGACTTCCTCAAAACCTACTTAATTACTTAACCATTTTAGTAAATTTTAACTTTTGAAGTAAAAAGTGCCCGTCCAAACGTGTTAAGTGATAAGCCCCGCCCACCTACTTAACAGAAAAATAGAAATATTTCTAAATTATTTGTTTACTTGTGTACTAAATTACTTATCTACTTAACTACTAAAATGTCCGTTTACACGTATTACTTTACTTAAAATTTAGTTAAATTTTAGTTAACTACTTATCTACTCAGTACGTGTGGACGGGACATTAGACAAAATACAAAAAAAAATAGCTAGCTATCGTGAAAAATAGGCAAAAAAGCCCATACAGCCTAGCCATAGACAATATAGTTTTTCGTTCATTTTTATCTTTTAAGGCTTTAATAGAAATTTATTTTACTTAATTATGTAGGTAATTATAATAAATAACAATACATAATTGTATATCGGTGTTGATACAATTTTCGATATAGAATATTTTGTATCGATATATCGCCTTAAAATATATCGGTTAAAAGTATCGATATTTTGAATTAAAAATATCGATATATCGATGTATCGATATTTTTTCGGCAAGCCTACTCTGTGTAATCATCTTTTCTTATTGTATATGTCACCGGAATATAATAAGAACCACAGACATGTATACCTAGAGTAGATGCCGCATGTTCATACATTTCACGTGTAACAGAAAGGATTTTAAATCCTATTTGAGCGCCGTGTCATTTAGTTGGCGTTTTACTGCTATTGGCAATAGATGTCAACTGAAATAACGAAAAATGCCTAATTGTAACGTTTTAAACTGTAGGAATTCTACAAATACAGTTAGCAGAGGTAAAAGAAATATTTCTTTTCATCGTTAAGTAATTTATTTATAAAATTGTGTAGTAATTTATTTTAAAATATTTTTTTTCATATTTATTGCATTTCTACCACGTTTTACAACGAAAAGCACTAACTTACTGTGTACTGCATACTACTCAATACATTGCTGATTTTGGTAGCAAAATTTATACGGCTTGTTTACTGGAACACGCAATGAAAGTAAAACAATCGTTACTATAAATCGTCGCTTAGCTTCGTAGTACGGTGAATATTGTCGCGTTTCTGTAAAATATAGCATATAGTGTTGTTCATTTATTCGGTGTGGTCTCGATGTTAATCGATTTTGAAAACCAATGAATAATAATATTTACATAGAGACAGTTTTTAACAGGCAAATTATTTTTCATTACAATATTAATGTTTCTGTATAGTGATTTTATTCATGATAACATTATAATGAAAGGTTTTCAAGTGACCCCAATATTAAAGCAAAATGAATTATAGCGACGGGGCATAGATATTGGTTTCCAACAAAACAGCCGTATATGTTCTATTCATTTCAATGATGACTGTTTTACGGATTCGAAAAAGAAACGAAGGCTGATTTCAAGCGCAATACCGAATATTGATGTACTGTTTTTTTTATTTTGAATTTTTAATTAGAAAAAAATATTCGTTTAACTTTAGGTAAGTTTAAATGTGTCCATATGATGTTTTGATTTTCATAAAAGAAATGTTTATAAATATTTTTTTAATTTTCATTTATTTAATTTCTTGAAAGCAAATAATAAACAATCATAATATTTATGATCTCTTTATTTATCTTTACATTTTTGAAGCTTGTGTTTATAATTAACAAATAATCAAGTTAAATAAAACACAAAACGATTTATTCGGTCATATTCAAGCACTATACCTACTATATTATTATGTACAACCAACCAAAGGCATTTTTTATGTTTTACATATTCTACGCCTACAAACGATCATACGATTTTCTATTTACCTAATTATTATCGGTAATCGATTTTGAGAATCATTAATCGTTGTCGAGAATCGGTAACGAATCAGTTTCGAATTGATATCGCTAGGATGGGGAATTTCAGCACTAAATATTCTTGTGACAGCACAATGTGTCAAAAAAAAGTGACACGCTTGGTTTTCATACAATTCGAGGTACATGCGTCGTCTATTCTTGATATATGTCTGTGATAAGAACCATAAGTTTATACATTTCCTAAAATTTTCTAGGAATTTCTTAAACTTTTGTAAGAGTCTAAACGAGACATAAATTTTGTTATTTTACGGCCACATTTTCGGAAATTGATAAACTTACCGAGCTCACTCGTAAAAATTATTTGACCAATAACCAAACGCCATATGCGCTCTGATTGGTTGAATAAGTCACGTGCTCCTTCTCCTTTGTTGACGAAGTGAAATTTACCATAGAGCTACGAAAGTTTTAAGTGGCCATGACCAAAACTTTGACATGATTGCACACGAAATCGAAGTTGGCGAAGAAGATTCTTTTTTCGATTTTAGTTGTTTTTTCATGCTGAGGGGCTTTGCCATAGACGTCGACGGAACCCCGCTTCGCGGGGTTCCTATTTTTTCCTAAATAAAATCAGACAACCATAACCTAACCTATCCTTCGCTTGATTTCAGTTCAATTGTTTTTTCATGGCGAGGTGCTTCGCCTTAAGTAGAGGTCATTATCATATTATGTAAAAAAGTAACCCTGTATTATAGGTACCTAAATAGTTTTAAAGTAAAAATACTGTTAGGTAGGTAATCGAATCTGATAGATTTATAGTTTATAGTTTGGCAAGTCTGATTGTACCTAAGTCTATGGACACAAGCATTGCCACTGTCAACATCGACCAGAGTGCAGTGTGTTTTTTCCGTATTAAAAGAAGCGTAAAATTAAAAGCTCTTCTGTGATTGGTCGAGCCGTTTAGAATCTTACGAATGGGCAATCCGTTAGTTTATAAAGGAGATGTTCAAAAGTGGCCCTTTATTCCAAAGAAATTTGTACAGCCGTAATTTATATTTCATTTGAAAGCATATTTTCTAATCTACTTGAAATTTTAAGACGTATATTTTATTGAACCTCCATATTTTAGAAAATTGATGAAATATGTTCGTCATAATTTGAAGGTGGAAAGGAACGCAAAGGTTTTATTTTCTAACAGGTACATACGTCCTTTTCACGAATAATGAACATATCTGAGGTCCACCTATTATATTATTATGTTTTCAATATGTTTAACCCTGGAACACTAGGGGTGGTCGCTTCCACAAAAAATAAAACCCGGTAGTAGCACTTTCACTATATTTTATTAACACCACTTACTACTAACACAACACGGGTTAAATTCTCCACTAATGTTCAACTAATCCCCTGAACCACGGCTCTTTATATAATCTCTATGGAACATTCATTATCGTGATTCAGCTTTTGATTATACATTTTTATAGCGTCCTCTATTATAAATTAAGGTTACTAATATGTCAATTTGTGACATACCAACTAAATATCAAATAATCAATAAAAATACATTTTGACTGATAAATATGCCAGTTGTTCGCTGGCAATAACAGATGTCGCTATTTCACCCGGTTACATGCAGTTCTGGGTCGAACATACCGCCCACCAAGGACATATTGTAATATGTCCTTAATACAGGTTTATAAAATGGTAGACATATTTTCATAGGACAACGTCTCATTAATTAATTCCCTTTAACTTTAGTTAAATATCTACCTTACATTTAAGATTCCCTAGACAAGTTCTAAAAATCTAACAATTAAATATCTACACCACAAAAATAAAACACATAACAAAAATAGCCAATTAAATTATTCACCTGTTGTACCATAACCAAATAATATTTCGATATGTAAATAAAAAAAAAACAATATTTTTTACACATTTAACAATGAAGTTAAAAACACAATAACACATATAACATATCATACATCAATACACACTGAGCAAAGCCTACAAGTTTGAAACGTGACTACTCGTGTAAGCTGCTCCTGACGAGGCTGCTTTTCGACTAGGTACTTTACAGAGTAGCCAGTTGGAGCCAAATTAGCCAATATCACATTCCTCACATTAAGCTCCGCAAACCGATGCGTCCACTTGTCAAGTATTCCAATTCCATCCAATTTAATTTCTCACGTGCACGGTGTAATAAACCAACAAATTAGCCCTTATTATTATTATTAGCCTTATTCATGAAAACCTTTGCCATTATTACATCTCGGTAAAAACTGATTATCCGATCCTATCGCCCACCCTCAAAATATTTGACAAATCAACTTATATACATTTTAAACCAAAATCCACTCAAATTCTTGTTTTATGTTCTTCACCATCAGTAAATAAATTAATAAAAATAAAATAAAACCACCGTTATCATTAAATTTGTTCACAAAATTGACAAAGTATATTTACAATAGAATTCATGTTCACATAAAATCATCGTTAACCTGGAATACGTCGTGCCGCATCCACCTTCTTTTGTTTCAGGAAAGCATCCTTCACCCATCGACAAGGAATGCTCTTTAACCACCCCAATATTATTTTAGCAACTGTCCATGCATATATATTATTTACATTTGGAAATTTCATGATCGCAGTAACCTTTTGCAGTTTTCCTGATGAGACTGCCCTAGACAATTTTGAACGATTAACCATAACTGTTTTAATTGCAATAACTTTTCCGAATTTCTCATATTTAGATCTAACCTGCTCATCTCGAAACCATAAATTAGTCATGTAGTGTCCGCTCTCATCGTTAGTTGTAGTAGCTGGGATGTCTCCTCAAACCGCAATTTATTGTGATTAAGTTCACTCGTTTTATTCATGTCTCGTTCTGATTTCAATTTCTCAAAATTCTTCAGAATCTCTTCGTTATACTTAACCGAAATGTTCGACTCATTATCATATTCAGGATTCGCCGCTCCTGAAAGAACCCTTCCCAGCATGGTATGTTCATCCACCATTAAGCCACCTGGACTCATTTTATTCCCATCTTGTAACACCCGTATGTATACATCCGTTCCCAATAACAACTCTATTTTGTCCGCTATATTATATCCAGGATCCACCAATTTCACGTTATTGGTCTCCACTACCACACTTGATTCTAAATGGTAACCTTCTCTTGGTCTCAGTGGTAATCTCTTTACACCTTTTTTCTCTAGACTCAAATTTTGTACCGTTGCCTCAGTGACAACTGATGCCTGAGAGCCTTGACCCAAAAAAGCACTCAACATAAATCCAGACTCGTTGTTCGAAACAGCATTCACTGCAGCTGTAGTACCAATCCCTTTCATGTTATATTCACTCTTCGAACAACCAGTGACATCATCAGTCTCAATCTGAAGCCCAATATTTTTATCATGTTTAGTCGAACGCCGATCGCTCGACTGCGCAACATCGCTACTAATACCCAACATTCCCTGGCCTTCCAGAGAATGTAACAATTCTTGGTGATTTTGTTCACAACCATCTACATCAATATCCCTATCAGTCAAACGCCGATCGTTTAACTGTCCCGCATCACGGTTGTTACCCGAAATACTCTGGCCTTTCAGAGTATGTAATAAATCGTGATGGTTTGCGTTACAAATTAGGCAATTGGGTAGTAGAAACATAAGTTCTCGTCACAAGCAAACTTACGCCGATTAGCCACATCTTCCTTCGCAAAGTGAGTACATTCTGCTATTTTATGATTCCCCTTACAATATAGACAACATACATTTTTTATACTACACAAGTTTAAATTAACATACAAATCTCCCCCCTTGACATCGCTTAATTCCTGCGTTACATCGCCCTGTAAACTCATTACATGCCTGATATCTCCCTTAATCTCAATGTATAGTTCGCAGGTATCGTCATACAAATCATTCGATACATACCGAGATGCCCTTAACTCCTCATAGTCGCACTCATCATACATGTATCGATCGTTGTCATGAAATTTAAACCACAAATTCTCAATTTTATACAATCTCGTTTGCAAATTACTTGTGACTAACATATCTTCAGGTAAACTTTCGAAACATAGTTTTTCTTTACATAAATTTTCATATAAATTCAATTGTACATTTTCCATTATTTTTAAAGAAGCCATAATATGTTACCACCCAAGTATTTGCAAACAAAGTTTAAAAAATTTAAAGTTCAAAAAAAAATACAAGACTAAATACACAAATTTCACAAGTTTTTAAGCTATACAAATTTTAACCAAAAATTATTATAAGTCCTGTTTCCAAAAAATATTCTAAGTCCAAAATTTCAAAAAATATTCTAAGTTCTAAATTCAAAAAATATATTTTAAGTCCAAAACTTTCTGAAATTTTTCTAAGTTCAAATTTGGAAGAAAAACACCTTAAGTCAAAAATCACTTATCTTGACTTTAACCTTTAAAACTTTAGAGTACTCACTTGCACTCCACAAATAATGTTATCACTCACAACTCCTATGGCCGAAGCCCCCTTGGCTGGCCACACTCCCGATGCACCACCAGTTGTGCTGCCTTCGAAGATCTTCCTCCTCCTGAGCTGCAGGGCTCCGCTTTCACTGCAGAGCTCCGCCTTCACCTCGGTGATCAGCCCTTACAACATCCGCCTGAGTTGTAGGGCTTCGCCTTCGTTTTGGTGATCCCCGCCCTTACAACGTCCGCCTGAGTTGTAGGGCTTCACAGGATCAGCCTCTGCTTGAGCACCGGGGACTCCTTGGATCTTCTGTATCACACTTTGCAGTTTGCACACACACAGCTGACTTCCCAATCCGGCTCGAAGGACCATGTTTAACCCTGGAACACTAGGGGTGGTCGCTTCCACAAAAAATAAAACCCGGTAGTAGCACTTTCACTATATTTTATTAACACCACTTACTACTAACACAACACGGGTTAAATTCTCCACTAATGTTCAACTAATCCCCTGAACCACGGCTCTTATACAATCTCCATGTTACATTTATCACCGTGATTCAGCTTTTGATTATACATTTTTATAGCGTCCTCTATTATAAATTAAGGTTACTAATATGTCAATTTGTGACATACCAACTAAATATCAAATAATCAATAAAAATACATTTTGACTGATAAATATGCCAGTTGTTCGCTGGCAATAACAGATGTCGCTATTTCACCCGGTTACATGCAGTTCTGGGTCGAACACAATACGTAACTATATATTATATTTAACGTTGTAAATCGGTGTTGTAAATGTATTAAATAATATAACATGAAACGAAACGACATAAATCCTAGTTTGATGTTAGTAACTGTCAGTGTAGAGTGTCAAATGTCAATCAATCAAATTAAATTGTCAAATGTCAATATTGGTCTGAACCATGAAAACCATGGATATATTACTCTATCTGGATTACTGACTTTGTTGTGACGTACCTGAAGATCGATGACGTCATATACGGAGGGCTATTTAACCAATCACAAGCCGGATTGAGGTTGTCCTTCACAATTGTAGGGTGTCCACACTTACTTAGTAAAAATGTGTCCTATTTTGGTATGGTTCTCCAAAATGTATTCTAGTGGTAATTTTTCTGGCAGTAAGAATTATATTATTGAAATAATACATTTTATTAGAAATTCTTCAAAATTACCGAATTTAATTTATTGCATTAAGAGTAAATTGAAAATTATCGTACACAATCTATATAATACACACACATACACACACACACACACACACACACACACACACACACACACACACACACACACACACACCCAATCACAATCGTATGATATATCCTGGGACTATAGATAACATGGTCATGGAGATGTTCAAAAAATGTATGGGGGCTGGTCCTATATTTGTACAAAGACAAAACTTGGATGTAGAGAAAGTGAAAATTATTCCGATTGTGACAAGGTTGTGAAAATAAAAAAGGTACCTCCCTTCTTTTTTTATTTGTGTTTGAATTTCCGTAGATAGATAAAAAGCTTGCCACACTGGGCACTTTTAAGTTCTGGCAACTCTAACCTGACACTGACAGTGACATTGAGTGATGATTTAAAGTTGACATTTTGTTTTGATCATGGATGTATTACTCTAACTGGATAAGTAACTTATAATAAGTAATAATATATATAATTTATTTTTATATATATTTTTATTTTTATAGACTATATTTTGTTGACAATATCAAATGTTCTTAATAAGTAATTTATCATTTTATAATGTTTTAACTAATTTGAAGTTGGTAACTGTATACTTGCATGTGGCTCTAAATTGTAATTTTGTATTGTATCTCGCTTTTTAAACTTTAGAGGTTTGCACCTGTAATTGAGGTGACACTTAGCATGGGTACTCAAAAATTGTGTAAATAAATTGTGTACACTTTGTTGGAGCAAGTAATAAAATAAATAAATATCAAAAGGACCATTTTTGTATTGTGACCATGTTATCTATAGTCCCAGGATATATCATACGATTGTGATTGGGTGTGTGTGTGTGTGTGTGTGTGTGTGTGTGTGTGTGTGTGTGTGTGTGTGTGTGTGTATGTGTGTGTATTATATAGATTGTGTACGATAATTTTTCAATTTACTCTAATGCAATAAATTAAATTCGGTAATTTTGAAGAATTTCTAATAAAATGTATTTATTTCAATAATATAATTCTTACTGCCAGAAAAATTACCACTAGAATACATTTTGGAGAACCATACCAAAATAGGACACATTTTTACTAAGTAAGTGTGGACACCCTACAATTGTGAAGGACAACCTCAATCCGGCTTGTGATTGGTTAAATAGCCCTCCGTATATGACGTCATCGATCTTCAGGTACGTCACAACAAAGTCAGTAATCCAGATAGAGTAATATATCCATGGTTTTCATGGTTCAGACCAATATTGACATTTGACAATTTAATTTGATTGATTGACATTTGACACTCTACACTGACAGTTACTAACATCAAACTAGGATTTATGTCGTTTCGTTTCATGTTATATTATTTAATACATTTACAACACCGATTTACAAAGTTAAATATAATATATAGTTACGTATTGAAAACATAATAATATAATAGGTGGACCTCAGATATGTTCATTATTCGTGAAAAGGACGTATGTACCTGTTAGAAAATAAAACCTTTGCGTTCCTTTCCACCTTCAAATTATGACGAACATATTTCATCAATTTTCTAAAATATGGAGGTTCAATAAAATATACGTCTTAAAATTTCAAGTAGATTAGAAAATATGCTTTCAAATGAAATATAAATTACGGCTGTACAAATTTCTTTGGAATAAAGGGCCACTTTTGAACATCTCCTTTCCTAGAAAATTTTGGAAATTTATAAACTTACGGTTCTTATTATTTTCCGGTGACATATACATACAATCCGTTCACACAGTTATTTTACCTTTGACAAGCTGTTAGGGTTCGAACGATACTTTCGATACTGAGTAGGTATCGATACTTTTGATCGCGATACTCGATACTGAGTACTCGATACTCGTACCTGGTAATTACTCGCAAGTACTCATGTGAAACGTTGGTATCGAGTAGTTTTAAAATACTGAGTACTTTTGTACTTTTCAGTATTTTTCATATGGAAAAAGATCAACTGTGGCCCGTTTTAGCGCTCGGACTAAACAGAAAGTGTCATGGGGGACATGTCGACGACCTTTTTTTTTTTTTTAGCTCTGATCTGACTGTGATCCTCGATAGTACTCGATACTCGATACTGAGTAGTATCGATACTTCAGGACCGATACTTTTTTGGTATCGATACCTTACCCGTCGATACCACACGAGTACTCGGTATCGATACCAGAGGCCGATACTTCGAACCCTACAAGCTGTCATTGTACCTCCCACTCATAGTTAAAAGTATTATATCCATAGATATATCTATGCTCCCACTAGATTGGCATTATTATACCTGCTGTCAAGTTTTCGTTCGTTTGTTTATTTAGCACAAACAACCTTTTTTAAATCAGATCATCGGATATGTATCAATCAATCAGACAATCACGAAGAAAATTAAGTGAATTGAATACTTTGAAATAATGTTATCTATCTATTAATACCTGTGATTAATACATGAAGGGAAAATCTTTGTACCCCTTTTTAAGAATAATGCAAACACGTAGGAGTCCGAGGTTTGGTTAAGATAATAAAGTACTCTGTGGGTTAAGTTACAGTTTACACGGAGAAGTGCAGAAAGCTAAACTTTTTATAAAGTATATTATTTGATTACATGTTACAAAAATGTTTAAAAGAAAACAGTAATTTAACACATGAAAGTGGCAATGTGAAATTGCCCCAATGCAATGGTTCCTTTGACACATTGAAACATGATCCTTAATCCTTAATCGTTTGTCATTTTTATTATATACAGTCAATATTCTATTAACTCTTGAAGAAGGTTGATCTGGTTTTTTTCAGTGAATAAGTATTTTAAGATGTGAGACATTTAATGATGGTTGGATATACTAAAAGATATTGGAGATAAAAATGTTTCTCCATTTTTCAGGTAAATATAACGTTTATTTCTATTCACACCCTCTGGCAAGAAGTACAGAATATAAATAGAAAATATTAAGATATTTTGATTGATCTACTGCTGGACAAAAGGCATTTAAGCATGTTCCAACCTCAGGTTCCAATACCCAAAGTATCTGTAATTAACCTAATGTAAAGCTTTATTGTGTAGATGCAGATGCATCTCCCTGAACATAAACATGGCGGCAACTCATTATCATTTACCTTATTCTGATATTTCTAGAACTGCCTGAATATCACAATGTGCCGAGAATAAAACCTGTACTTCATTCAAACACTGCAAGTTACAAAATCACTTTATGAGCAGAGTTGTTACATCTGTAAACATTAACAAAACAAAAATGATATTAATAACATTGGATTTGTGCAAAATCTATTGTTCCACTGCCGTTTATAAATTTAAAAAAAATGTAGGTTTTTATTTTTACACATCATGTCTATGTAAGATAAAAGGTTCATGTCACAAATTTAGACAATGTAAAAGCAAGATGTACAATAAAGGCATAACAGACAAAAGATGCCAACTGTGATGAGGCAATGAAAGAAGAAACCAACCACAGTTTCTTCTCTTAGCAGATTGTGTCCACCCACTACCCAGTCAATCCAGAGCGTATTCATTATTCATGCACGGCCATAGGGGGTTTTTTATCCATCTCGCTAAACACCTATCTTATCATTTACAGATCAGCCATCCAGATGAAGGCTCAGAAGAAGAAGAAAGACCAAACAGAAGTTGAAACCAATACCTTGGGTGGCAGTGTGGACAGTGTGGGCAGCGTGGACAGTGCGGTGACTGGGGTGAGTGTTATCAGCAGTACTGCAGTGTGTAGCTGTACATGTACCATGTGTGCATGTGGGTTTCCTTTAATTGGACATCGATGTTGGCACAAAGCCCCAACATTCATATGAATTATGATCACTACACTTGAATTCTTGATTTCTACGAAACATATATTATGTTCTGTGAATTCAAGATTATTTCATGTGGTGACACACAAAACAAAACAAAAGTAGCAACTACACCAAATTATACTTAATAAGTAAATGTAAAGCACTTAAAGAACAATGCCAAACTGCCATACATGGTTTTATTTCATTTTCAACTTTAGCGTCTTAAAATAAAAAAAAAATCTAAAATCTTTTAATTTCTGAGCTTAGATATATAAGAATTTTCAGCAGACACACCCCAGAACCAAAGTATTTTGAGATTGAATTCTTATTACCATTGAGTCTTAGAGTAGGGGAGACTTACGGCTGCTTGTAATTTTTACCATTATTTTATTCTGACTTTTTTTTATTGACAACCGGAAATGGAAATTTGACATCATTACATTTGTCATACCAACATTTATAACGAAATTCTTTCTGTAATATTGGCCAGAATATAAGGGAAGAAGATATAGGGTATCTTGCTTTATACAAGCTATGTATCGAAGTGAGTGCCCGAATGAAAATGGACATTGTTGACATCATTGTTATTATAGTCAATTCATCACTTATTAATAAAATTATTTTACGCTGGGTAATACGGGTACAGGTATTAATTTTAAAATACGTAAAAAAATAATTGAATTGCTTCGGTATAACTGACGTTTTAAGACGCTAACAAAAATAAAAATAATTTTTGGGCATTGTTCTTTGTTTTTTGTTTGGCGTCGTATTGGAGGGCGCCACAGGTGTACCGATCGACGCGAAGCAGGAGGTGGAGATGCCGACGGCGGACATGGTGGCGGACGAGCGCGCGCGGGAGGCGGCCTACGAGCGGCAGCTGGCGGACCTGCGGCGCGGCGCCGGCGGCTGCTGCAGCGACTCGTGCAGCAGCAGCGAGGGCGAGGCCACGCTGCGCGGCGAGATGCGCGCGCTGTGGCCGCCCCTCGCGCCCCCCGCGCCCCGCGCCGCGCCCTCCGCGCCGCCCGCCGCCGCCGCGCTGCTGCCCGCGCTGGCCGACGCGCTGCGCGCCCGCCACGACGTGCGCTTCCTCGACGACTACAGGCGGCTGCTGGAGACGCACGACGCGGCCGAGGCGCAGGCCGCCACCGAGGAGGTCGGTATTCCTTTAGTATCACTTTACACCGCTTTTGTTTATTGATTGCTTGAAGTTAAACGGTCAAGCGAATAATTCTCAACGGAGAGAAGAAAGAACAAACTGGTTAGAGCCTTCTTCGAGCTGACTTGAGCGAGATGGTGGTAGCTAGCCGGGCAGGCTTCACGGAAAGATAATAATACCAGTAATAATATTAATGACTTAATAACAATGTTGAAAATACCAAATTCTTATGTGAAGCCTTACAACCAGGTCCGCCGGCATCTGTCGCCTTTTACTACACCTTAGGTTTCCGGCATGGGATTGGGGTCAGCATCTGTACCTGCAGAAACCTACCTACTAAAGTACACGCAATCATGGTCGATGTAGTTTTCAAAATAATCCAGCTTTTAACGGCGATTTTATGCGAGCGGTTAGTCGAGCGGTAACTGGAAACTCGTGTTTGCAGCTGATGCGGGTCGTCGAGGATGCGATGTTGGCGGAGGGCGCGGGGGGCGCGGGCGGCGTGGTGCTGGCCGGCTGGCTGGGCGCCGCGTGCGTGTGGGGGGCGCCGCGCGTGCCGGGCGCGCTGCCCGCGCTGCACTGCCTGCTGCAGCAGCTGACGCAGCACCAGGTCGGTCCGCCTCGTGTAGCAGTGGACTACATGTAACATGATCAGGGTCGTCGATCGTCCATCACGGTCCATCGGTAACGCACGATACGTCGGCGGCAGGTGTGCGAGGTGGCGGCGGCGCTGCACGCGGCGCTGCGGGCGCGCGAGCTGCTGGCGGTGAGCGACGCGGTGCGCGGGGGCGGCGGGGGGGGCGGGGGGCGGCTGGCGGCGGCGCTGCAGCGGGCGGCGCTGAGCGACCTGCTGGCCGACGACCGCCGCCCGCCGGACTGGTCGGCGGGGGCGCCGAGCGCCGCGGAGCTGCAGAGCGCCCTGACCGCGGGCTGGGGCGCGCTGGACGTGGGGGCGCGGCTGACGGCGCTGGCGCTGGCGGGGCGGGTCATGGCGGGCGACCCGCGGCGGGCGCGCGCGCTGCTGGCCGACCTGGCGCCCCCCTCGCCCCGGGACAGTCATGACCCCGACTACCTCAAGGTTCGCACGGTTGTATGGGCTTGAAGTAGTGTTATGCTGACATCAGCCGCGCACCGCTGCTAAGGAAGTCACTTTCATACAAACAAACTTTGTCAGTCTTAGAGTTATAAACATGAAATTTTTATGTAAGTTTATAGTTATTAACAATAGTTTTTTAACACATTTTTTTGGAAAATCATAGACTAAAGGGTTAGTTCAGGGGGTGCAAATTTGTATGGCAACTTCTTCAGTTTTGAAGTAAAAAGGGTGAAATTTTTTATATAAAGTTATTGTTAAACACACAAAATAACTGTATCACGGTCTTCTCGAAATTCATCCCCTAAGGGGTAAAACTAAGGAGTTGTATGTTCGTACAATACTTCGTAATGTTTGAATGCAAAAATGTGAAAATTCATATGTAAGTTTATAATTAGAATCCAAAATTAATTGTAAGAGTTTGTTTGTTTGTTTGGTTGAACGCGCTGATCTCAGGAATTACTGGTTTGAATTGAAAAATTATTTTTGTGTTGGATTCATTGTAGTATTTACTTGTTAGGTCCGTATTTATCTTCTTCTATTCTTTGTTATTCTCTTCTTTGCTTCCTTTCTTCTATCTCCTTTTCTTTATTTCTTTTAGTTCTATTTACTTTATATATTGCTTTATCATTTTATAGTACTTTTCTTGGCTGAAACTAAATTTTAATGTATATTGATATCCTTTAGATTACATGTTATATTTTGGTCTTTATTCTAAATTGTATGTTGAAATTATATATTATTGTAATTGTAAGATTGTAATACCTTTTGTTATGTTATCCAAATTCCTTTTATAGCTTTCTTTGGTTTATTCTTTAAAATTTAATATTATGCTTATTGTATTTTATAGTTTGATTTGTTATGACATCTATTGTCATTGTAACTTAATGTCTTAATGTTTTCTTCATAAATCTAATTCTATATATTTGTCCTTATCCTCCTTTGGCAATGTAATACCAGGCCACCTACGCTGTTCTATTTTGAAGCTGGAATAAATTTGAAAAATCGTTCGCCGAGCACAGACGAGCTCGGGCGGAGAGGCAACAGTTCCCCGGTATCGCTCGATGAGAGAGGTTCTCGAGAATCGCCTAGAGTCGTGACAATCTTTGGAAAACAGTTCTAATCTATACTGTCCTTACAGCCGAGTGACCTCTGCAGTACGTGTGTCGGCTTGAGTGCACTACAGCACGCCCACACGACTGTCCTACTGCATTCACGACACTGAGGCTGTGCTACTACTGCTCCTGTTTCGTGCGCTGGGTTGTGCGCTATAACCGCACGCCCGCACGCTTCCCGCAGTCTCCCAAGACACCGCACGCCAGAAGAGCTGCAGGCCTTTGGTTGAAGGCCTTACTGAAGCCCTTCCTATTGTGGAGGAACCAAGTGACTCTGTTTTGTGCTAATATATTAACTACTTCATATTGTGTATATTGTGTAACCGACTCTGTAACCACCAGGGAAGTATATCATTAAATTTTACTCTCCCTTAGCCTTTTATCTTACTTACCTTCCTTAACACTACAGTTTGGCGCCCAACTAAAATCCTTTCTAAATTCCAAAACTACACTTACACAAATGATACCCTTAATTTTGGCTTATTTCATTTCGATCTTTCTTTTCTAAAACGACCCTGAAGATTCTTTCTTTCTCTATAGTTTTGTTCATTTTCTTGGTGGTTACAAACATTGTATTTTTGTAGCTTAACTTATTTTATTTATTAGATCTAGTTGTTTTCTCTTAGCTTCACTTTTCAATTTTTAGCTTCTCTAGTTCTGTTTATTTTTTTTTATCTAAATTATATCTTCGTAGCTTAACTGTTTTACCTTTTCACCTATCTGTTTACTTAACTCTACTCGAATACGGGGAACTCTAAAATAATTTTCTACAACCGTTTATTTATTCAAAATTTTTTAATTTTTTTTACATTTTTAGCCTGGTGGTTACAGAGTCGGTTACACAATATACACAATATGAAGTAGTTAATATATTAGCACAAAACAGAGTCACTTGGTTCCTCCACAATAGGAAGGGCTTCAGTAAGGCCTTCAACCAAAGGCCTGCAGCTCTTCTGGCGTGCGGTGTCTTGGGAGACTGCGGGAAGCGTGCGGGCGTGCGGTTATAGCGCACAAACCAGCGCACGACCTTCCTTAACACTACATCATTCATTGGGTTTTTTCATTTATCGAGAAAGGCTTTATAAGTTACGTAAAAATCATGTATGATGGAATTATTCCGGAGAGATAGAGGGAGAGGTGAAGAGACGGGGAGGGAGAGGTGAAGAGACGGGGAGGGAGAGAGAAAGGGTATTGAATGGTCTCGGATTTGTTAAATCTACCAAAACTATAAAAGTTAAAAGTAACAACAAAGTACATTCAGTGATTGTTAAGCGATACGAAGCTCGCCGGATCAGCTAGTCTTTATATAATTATATACATTAAACTGTGTTAAATAAAAAAATTCATATAATTTTGGTAGTAGTAGTAGTTTATAATAATGAATAAAAAACACCTCATTTAAAATGAGAATATACTCATGCACAATAAAATATTTCCTGAAGATTTTAAAAAATACATACGTAATTGTTCAATTTTTCATTTCTGTCGGCACTCCCGGAGAGCCACTGTTTTTTGTCCTTGTCACTCAGATTCATTGTCAAAATTCGAAGCAGAAGTGTAAATGCGTTTATTAACGTCAATTCTGTAGCATTAACAACCCAAGTTAGTTGTCAACCCAACCCAAGTTAGTGATA
>CAWVQL010000284.1:0-29265 GCA_963932265.1 Thymelicus lineola | reverse complement strand
TGACTTGTTCGACATCGCGCTCTAAAAACTTAAGTGGAGATATGCGGAATAGGCTTGTTTCCACTAAGAATAAATCGAATGGCTTAGAGTTTCTAATGATTAACCATGATAATTAGTAAACAAAAATGCAGCTTTTCTATTAAAATAATAAAAGATTAATAATATTTTTGGAAAATAAAATCGACAAATTGAGGCGTTTAATCACGTGACATTAAACATCAATCAGCGAAGCGCATGGAAGCGTGACGTCACACCTCGCGAAATACTACGTTGTAGCTGTCATTTTCGTATAAAATGAACAGGTTATTTGGAGTTTTCAGCAATTCTCGTTAAATTAATACAGTTCGTTTTTAGTTTAATCTTGAAAGACAGATATAATTTGCTATGGAATATTGGATGGATAATTAATCATATCGTTTGGCAACTAAAAAAATAAGAAGAGTATGAATTATTACATTTTATAAAACGAAAATAATATTTTAACTCAAATAAATCATAAAACCCTACTCAAGTCATAACATTTTATAGGTTATGTGTGGTATATAATGGTAGATTTTGCAAAATTCATTTCTTTTACTTTAAATTTATAAATAGATACATCAAGTTGTGTTCATTACTTACATCAAAATGATCTTCACAGAAATAAATTGTGGAATCAGTTGATAAAGTAAGAGCATCTTGCCTCCTTGCCATATTTAACCACTTTCTACGTATTTGTTTATTGTTTGGAACGTATATGAATAATTTGTTTGGCGTTTTTATCGTTGTACTTTTACATTGGGGCACTATACAGTATTTATAATACGAGGAATTCATTATTTATTAAAAAACACAATTGACTGTCATACACAAACACGGCTGTTTCGCGAGGTGTGACGTCATTCAAAACGCCATGACAGTCTTGGCCTTTTTCGCGGTCAATTTCAAGTTCATTTCTAAAAACTCAAAATACTAATGTAAAAGACTTATTTTTCTTAGAATAATATATTTTTGGGGTGAAATAGATGCTAAGCTATAGTTTTAAACTAATTTCCAAATTTTGTCAACTAGCCTATTGTTTTGTGTGGCGTACATTGAATTCAAGAACAGGTATACCTAGTTTTAACACGGCATCTGCTGGAATGATACAAATTACAATTGTATAGAATAACTAAATATAATAACGTTTTAAGGTTATGGCACAGAAGACAAAAATAGTAGCTATTGGTACAGAAGAGTCAAATCATTTAAATAAATAGCGACTCTTAATCCGACTCAATAGAGTGTAATTCAGGTCGCACAGCGCTAATAACCAACAGTTGGCTTAATTACTGTTGGTGATTAGAGCTAACTACTAGCTCTACAAGAAAAATGTTTCAAACATAAAATATCAGTCTCCTTTTTTAGCTAATGTCTTCCTTATTGGCTACAACTTTAATTGGAAACATTTTTCTGTAAAATCAATATTTTGCCAAATAAACATGAAAAATGAAAAATATTGTTTTTTCAAGGTGACTTTGAAATGAAACATGCGGATATTTTGCCTATGATATTCGTTGTCATAATATAAATAGGTATAAGTACCAAAATTCAGGAATGGGCTAAAAGGAATTTCAATGGGCTTAAAGGAAGTTCATCCCCAAATAGTATCGTCCGCCGGAATCTAATAAATAGGTTGCAGAATTTCAAGCCTAAAAATCTGATGATGGCGTACCTACCCTTCGACGTGTTTTAGTCCCTTTAATATAGTGTATATCATTGTGGTAATACAAAACCACAACAGATGGCCATACCCCTGTTATTTAACTTTCCTTGTTCAATTACGAGTAGCTAGCAACTGTCCTTCAATCTGTTAGAGTATTATGATGTAACTTGTACCCCTCCTCGCTTTGCTTCGGAAAACCTAAAATACCCATTCTCAAGAAAATATTGAAATTGGATTCTTTAAACCAACAATGATTTTTTATTGGTGAACTGATAGAAGTAGAAGATTGAAAACCTTACTACATCACAGGAGTTAAAACCGTATTCAAATACAAATGAAGTTACAAGAATTTTAAAATCTTTGTTACGGGATCAATAACGATAATAAATATCCCCAGTAATAGTTTTTTCAAATATGTTTTCATGAATGGACCTGGATGAGTTACAGTCTTAGTATTATGTACAGATTTTAGTTGTAAATACGTTTTAAACCATAGATTACTTTATAGTATATCACGACCAGCGACCGGTGTGGGTAATCTATGGGCACAGACCACCGTAATGCCGATAGAGTAGGTGTAGGTTGTAGGAGGATTTTACGACCTGTAACACCTGTTTAAGAACCAGTTCTTGCTTCTGATAAAGATTTATTATCTGTCATTTATTCATGTAATACATTAATTATGTATTTAAAGTTTGACCCCGCTCTGATACTATTAAATACGCTAACGTGTGTGAAGTTATGTATATCTTATCAACATAGTTTGTAGTTGATAGTTATTACTTATATAATATAATGATTATAATTGAATTATATAACAGTTATTGTTATTGATATATTGATAATTTCTTTGGTTACTAGTGGATGTCAGGCGTGTGCTACGCTACTACGCTACAAACGAAATACAGTTTGTTTAGGGAAATTTTTTATGTCGGAAAAATCGAAAATCGACTTCATGAATGTACCGAATGCGCCTAATGCATTGTTTTAGTGGTCTCAAACTGTCTTCGCAATATTGCCTTTCAAATGAGACCAGCTTGGAGCACATCGTTTGGATGGTTTCAGAGTCTATAAGAGACATCCGTACAATTTTTTTTGTGTTTTATATAACTATCTATACAAGGTGAGTTTTTCTAGTGTGCATGGATGGCCAAATCCGAAACAGGACGCTATTTCTGTGTTTGATAAATGCTCAAAGGAGTCTCGGGACCGATTTTGATGAAAACTAAAACTACATCATTACGTTTTTGAAAAATCAATATTTAATAACCAGGAAACCCTTGATTTAAAAAATCATTCCCTGTGTTATAATACCATTAGATAGTGTCGTTATCAAGGATCGAATTCTGGGAAGTAATGATATACGATAAATCAATATCCTGGCCAGGAATCGAACCCCTTGATTTTGAAAAAAAACGCACCCTGAATTTATTACACCATTCGATAGTGTTGCTTACAAGGATCAAAGTCTGGAAAGTAATGACATACGGCAAATTTAAGGAAAGAGCACATTTTTAACAAAGCTGCAACAGTTCCTTAAAATTTAACATTTTCCTACCTCAGTTTCGGGTTTGGTCATCCACGCACACTTGCAAAATTCACCTTGTGTAGATTTTTATAACTCCAAGAGATAGATTAGTACTTGACCTACAGAGTATCGGACATCTTCGGATACTCACTCAAGAATCTAGATAAATTCTTATTCTCTGGAATAGGCCACCCGCCACCTCATCGTATCGTCATGGCTATTGTAACGTGGATGGCAGACGTACGAAGGTAACTCACATTAAACCTTCACAGAGCGCGCATGTTTTTCAACGGCAACCGCTAAACCCCATTGGCCAGCAGCGATGGTGGTGTTTTAGATTGATTGCGTCGATAACGTGGCAATTTGTTATTACGTGTGATTATTTGCTGACGGTGCATGTATTGTATATGTATGTGTCGCTTCCAATCTATCAAATATCGCTTCTGGCATGTATTGCTTGATTTCCTTATGTTGTTTTTTGAAAATAATTTCAGCGTAAGTGTCTCCAGAAAGGAAAACTCTTCTTGAATAATACGAGCGACCTAGCCAAATATGTAATTTTTTCTGTAACAACACATTATTTGTTAATTTACAATAGTGGGATTTGCGGGCTTAAATTTTCATTGATACACTTATTTAAGTTCAAACTCTAGTTATTACGAATGCCCAATGATCTAACGTGATGGTTCGTCGTTCTAATTTTACGTAGTTGTCAAGCTTCAGCTAGTTTTAAGTTTATTAATGTTTTTTTTTAAATATATCACAGAAAATTTAAATTATGTAAATATGAAGCATGCATTACTGTAACAGAAAGAAATGCCCGCGAACGCGTCGGTATCGGTAGGTATTGTACATTAATAAAACAGCAAGGTGTCGCCGTGCACTCAGAAAAAGAAGTAATTACAAGACGGCAAGATGAAAAATTCATTATCATTGTTTATTTAATGTGCACATGTACCTACCTAGCAATTGTAAACAATTATGACAGTTAATGTTTATTAACTCATTCCAGCAATTTTTATGATACTCATTCAATTTTTATTTGGAATCTTTGTTTGGACAGCTTGTAATTATTTTTAAGTTATGTTTTATTGCCCCGGTTACAGAATCGCCTATTGTTTAAAACACATTTCTTTCTTATTTCTTTAGGGTGCACAAAATAGTTTTTGTTTTGTATTGTATTGTTTACCTTACCATACCACTCTTTACCTGGAAGTATTTATTTCAACACAGAACTTACCATCCGGCGGAATGTAATTAGTATTATTACGAACGGTATTATCAGTCATACATACAAGCTCTTACTGCATTTTACGGGTTATCAGTTACAGAGAAGATAATTTATTATACATATTAACATAATATCGCAGTTTGACTGCTGATAGCATTTCACCCTGGTTCAGTGGCATTCAAAGAACAGGCGCACATAAATATGCTTGTCTACAATTTACAGCTGAGATATAAATTACCGCCTTTTTAATTAGCTGTGAGTGCTTTGACCAGTAACCATCATGTGAACATACATATTGAGCAAACTATCGATGTACAAAATACATAATAATATAATAGTAAAAAGTGCACAATCCATGATGGGTTAAGTTTAATTTTTTTTTGTTTTATCCACCATTATACCACGATACAATTGCATAAATGTACCAGGAGCAAATAACATCGAAGCGGTTGCGGTGCGGCGACTCTCATAATACACTCGGGGTCAAGCACTGAACTGAGCGTTATCAATTATCATCTCGTGTTCAATTGTTTATAGGTTGTTTTTCGATAATGTATCTCCAGTGAGCTACTTCTGGGACCACTGCAATCAACTAAATATGTATACCTATATGTAGGTAGGTACTTACACAGTTTGGCTGGTTAAACTTTCCTTAGGTTTCAAGGAAAGTGTGAGCACCATTAGTGAAATGAGAAACGATGGATCTACCGCCGTTTAGTACCCAACAAGTTTACAAAACCATTTCCTTATTCTACGTAGGTACATAGCAATAAGGAGAAACTAAGTCATTAATTAATTGTTTAATTTGCAGTATAAAATAAGCTCTTCGCCCCTAAGTAATTGATGTTTCTCTTTTTACAATCGCCGTGTATTCATAAAGTTTGACTTTGTTCTTCGATATTGTTCCGTTGTTGCGTTGCCGAATACTGTTAGGCTAGGCTTAGATTCCGCTTTCGTTTTTGTGATCAATTGTATATGTTACCGGCAATTTGTATATTTGTGGTATGCATACATGATCGTAAAAGAATATTAAAATATGAATTGAAGAATGACATTGGATGTTTTGTCTCCTCGATTGTTATAGCTAGACGCCATGGGCGTATGTATAGATATAACATATTCATTATACAGAATGACAAATGAGCTGGTGAGAAATGTATAATATTGGCTGCGAGGACAACATTACCATTGTCACACTGATACCTGAGCCGCGGTCATGCGGTCTGTATGATATTTTGATAATAAAACTAGCATGTTTTGAAACAAACACTGTCCATTGTTATACGTCGTATACTTGGTACGTGTTACGGTGTACATATTTTGTATTATGCTATAAGGATAGTTTTCAAATTTGGGACCAAAAAAGTAGCATTTTCATAAATTATTATTTTAATAAATATTTGTATTTTTTAGCATTGGGATGCTTTTATAAATTAAAAAAAAACATGTCAAGCAAATATTCCACTTATATATTTCAATGTTCACGCGCAAATCAAGGTTTTAAGTGACTCAAATAGGCAACGTAATTTCTCTAATGATATTTTGTGATTTACTGATGAGAACGCTAGTGATAATAACATTATTTTTAATTTTTTCTGTATTGAAATATTAAAACTCTATTATTTTAACACTTACCTACTTGAGTTGTTATTATTAGATTTATTAAAAAAATTAATTATATTTTTTAAATTCAGAATTTAAATTTCTTATTAATTTAAAATATTTATCTAACTATACTATAATTATACTCAAAGGGAAATTTTTCTGTGCAATGAATATTTTTTCAAAATTTCGTTTAGGGGGCACTTCAATAATGTGATAGAGCATAAAAATTTTTTTTTTTAGAATTGTGGTCTGCCTGTCTGTCGGTCTGTTTGTCTGTCCGGATTTTGATGAAAATTGGAAAAGTTGTTACTTATATTCTGGGCCATGTTTTAGAAAACTTTTCATCCCGGAAAATTAAAAGGTAAAATTATAGATCTTTTATAATTGGGTTTCAGTATATAAATTCTTAAATATTAGTACTATATACGATATAAATTCACTGTTTTTTAATTTTTTTCTACATGAAGTAGCTGGTAATTAAATAAATGGAAACACACCCACACCCCGTGCGAGCGGCTAAATCGAAACTGAGACTTGCGACTTTGCGATGCGCTAGAGGTCGTAATTTTTGTCGAAAAAAACTAAATTGTAATCTGAACACGCTCTACAAGTTTGATATTAGACATTTTTTTGCTATCGATCACGAGAAGAAAGATGAATAGCAAAATACTAGTTTCATACCTAAATTTGTTTTTTCGATCTTTATCTCAATAACGATGAACGATAGCTGAAAAATAGGACCTTAATAATTGTAGATCGTAAAAAAGCAACAAAAAGTACTGCATCAAAATTTCGTAACGGCGAATCGAGTTATTGTGAAAAAAAACTGAATTTAATCCTTTTTTCAAGATGGTGGAAAATGCACATAGGAAATCTTGGTCGACAATTTTTGAAGCTAAGCTTTTCTAGACTCCTATCCAAAGTTTGGCCTTCTCGGTTCACATGCATTTCTAACCCGTTTTTCAGTATTTTTGACAAGACTGTATATTAATGGTCCTTGTTAATTGATTGAATTCTTGTTATTGTTTTGAAAATTTAAACATAAGTAACATAAAACACGCCGAAGATATTGTACTTAATTAGCTGAATTTACATCTCCGGCGTCATTATTTGTCCGTAGGATGCACATATCTCCCGGTTAATGATAACAATCATTAACGGCACCGCTTCAAACGTAATTGCATACGTTATCGTGCCGTGGATCGTTAGCGAATATGATTACGACTATTTATTTACGAGCGGAGTCGTAACTAGCTAATGGAATATACGATATATCGGAGGCGGCGACTACCGTTATATGCTATGGCGCCGCTCGCGTGGGCGCGGGTCACCATACGGCTTACCACTTACCAGCTACGAGCTACGGGCTAGTTATAGAATGAGCAGTTGAACAGTAACTTACGGAGGTTAAAAGTCACAATAGTTAGTGACTGTTGCTCATAGTAATTGCACCAAGTTGAGTCATTGTCTCTGCAATACTGATATGAGGGCATTATGAGGTTCATAAATAAAAGCATTTATTTTTACAATTACGTAATATATTTAATTACATTCCATATAGTACAAATTATCAAGTTTCTAAAATTTCCCACAATTGTACGACAATCGACTACTATATTGGTAATTGACTATAAGCTCTTACTGTACTTCTTAGTGTATCAATGATACCTATATGAATACGACGCGGCGACGTACGATTGGTTGCGATTTACGGTTCTTAGAAAATAATTGTCATTATATTTGCGGTACATTAAAACATGGCTTTAAGAGGCACTGCTGCCACTGTAGGCCATTTTGCCCTGGGCGACCTACTAGAGAGAATAAATAAGGAAACATAGACAGTATCTGAATGTTTAAAATGAGGATTGAGGCGTACTACTCGTAGACTCGATAACATCTACAACACTGGCTGAAAGGTCATTATAAAATTTAGAGTAACGAGATATTTAAAGTTTCGCGGCAAGAGGAACTTCGACTCATCTACTTTTAACAATGACTTTGCCGCTGAGCTTGACTTTGTTTTTTACTTTTTAGCTTAGTTAAGCTGGCGGTTCGCGCCGCGACAGAGACAAGCGACCGAGACAGGAGACCGCTATCGTCACTTGACCATATGCAATGAATAGGCATCAGTTCGCGAACGAGACCGAGACAGGAGACAGAGACGCGAGACCGGAGACCGCGCGACAGTCGCTGCCCTGGACTAGTAGTGTCTGTCTCGTCGTGTCGCGCTCGAATTGAACGTGTGTTTATTGTACAAAATGACTACTTTTCCTGACGAAGACTGTGAAAAGCTGATTGAACTGATCAGACAGCACCCTCCGATATACAATACTCAACTGGAGTTCTACAGAGACGAAAATTTAAAGAAAAATATTTGGAAAAACATAGCTGAAACCATAAATAAAACCTTCTTCTTCCTCCAATGGAAGTTCTAATTAGACAGTGTAAATTAATGGCACAGTACAACATAAGTAACTCCATCGACAGACTCTGAAATTGAATGAATTGTAGCTTTGGTCGCGGTCTCGGTCTCGTTCTACAGTAGATGCAGAAGAGACCGAGACACTTGTCGCGGTCTCCCGTCTCGGTCTCTTGTCTCGGTCGCTTGTCTCTGTCGCGGCGCGAACCGCCACCTTTACAGTTTTAGAGATAGGAGGACGGAACGGTCTATTTTAAATTTGTATACGGCTGCTATACTTAATAAAATCTTATCAACGTGTGACAGATCAACAGACAGATGTTTCATTACATGTCCGAAAACCTAAAACCTCACTATAATTTTCTTCGGCGATTAAACAATTCTACGACACAAATTGCATTACATGAATACATAATTATGTATATATAATTTTACAATGGATAGCTTTTCATTTATCCAAGAACAAAAATTGAAAACGAAAATTGACCATTCCCCTCCTTATCTCCGTACCTAACTACCGAGGCTAGAATTTAGAAAAAAAATACAGAAAATAGTTCTTAACTGTATATTAAAGAAAAGCCTAGGAATTAAAATAGAAAAATAACGGTAAATACACAACGTACGGAACCCTATCCATGCGAGTTTAACTCGCACTTGTCTTGTTTATTTCAGTATTAAGCTAATGGTTGACGACAGTGACGACCGAAGATAAAAGTGGCAATGATGATAAGCATTTAAACATAAACAACTCACAAAAGGCTAATCTAAAATCAGTGTGGCAATTGCAATGACAACAAACAGTATATTCCATTAGATCCGATGCTAATACGTACGATGGCGAAGTGGAAACTTACATTAGCTTTACACCGCTATCCACACCTCGCTAATAAACCGAAACCGAGCGTCATTAAACCTCGACCCTTCGGGAGACGCGCTATAAATTCACTCGTATACTGCATTACTAATGTATACGTGTGTGTATGTGTGGTTTGCTGCGAAATACCTGACCGATTGGGAACTTTCAACTTAGTAATCAGCCAAAGGACTTAGTGTGTGACCAAGATCGTAAGTCATAAGTATTTTATTGCATCATGCTTCACAACAATAAGGTTTTCAACACAAATTCGGTAAGTAGGTCCTTGGTCAGGGCATGAACCCTTCTAGGGCGGGTAACTATTATATATTTGAAATCCTTACAACAAGCCCTTTCATTTGACATGCCACACGATATTGTTTGCAAAACATTTTTTTTTATTTTGATTCGTTTATTTTTTTCGTCCTTAGGTCACATAAAAGCACATTTGGTACTCATACCAAATTTCAAGTCTCAGTTCAGAGTAAATTTTCTGTAATAGGTGGTAAAAGCTCTGTAAAAGTACTCGGAGTAAATTGGCTGTAAAAGGCGGAAACACACGAGTGATCCTATAAGGGTTCCGTTTCTCTTTTTTTTCGTACAGAACCATAAAAACGTGTTAAAAACCTACCTGTAGACGTACGCGACTAATGATACAAGAAATTCACGCTAAATATTTTTTTGCTTAAAATTGCATTAACAGCTTGAGTATTAAGTATTAACCTCATGTTATATTTGTTTACCATGAAAAGCACGACTAACGCGTCCCTTTATCGGCGTATCTATTTAGCTGTTCATTATATTTTTACGCCTTCGCGGTCCCTAATCTACGTCTGTGACATAGCTAATCTATGTTTCACAGCTTCGCAGCCAATTGAGCGCGGAACAGATAAGATACCGGAGGACAACTGCCCGAGTGCCCACTCGGTGATAATTCGACGAATGTCCTATCGACAGATCGCGATCGTAACACCATAGCGGGCGCGTTCCGAACGTTGGAATCGATCGTAATGACCATTGCGGGCGTGTTGTTAGAATTGCTTCCTCGTTTACAAGCATTCGCCTTTGTTGCGAGAAGACATCGTTGGACAATGGTCCGATCCGACGTATAAGATCTAGTGCTGTATAGAGTGCCGTCTTGAGTGCTGTTTTAAACTTCTTTATTTGGTTTCCTAATTAGAATTTTATCACATGACAATTATCTTTTCTAAGGCACTTATTTTTATTTTATTTCATTAATAATACATTGATTTTTTTAATTAAAATTATACCTTGTTTACCCTTTTACTTCAAACTTTGGTATCGACTCAATGAAATATTTACTTTTGATGATAAACAATTTCCTCAATTTCAAGTTGGAACCATTGTGTTTTTATGAGCTGCTAATTAAGGCTCCGTGCCGCGATATCAACAATTTCGGTCAATTTTAATCACTGTTTGTGTGAACAGGACAAAGAGATTAAGCTTTGTTTTTTGTAACTATAAGAGTCTAATTCTTGTTCTTGCTGATAGCGCAGACGAATTTAACATATTATTTATAATAATGGCAAATCACCACTATTTAAAACCCTTCTTTTCCGAAAAGTAACGAGCAAGTGATTTTTGTCTTCGTTTTACAACGAAAATACAAAATATTCCAAACATTAAAAAATATAAATAACATGAATATACGGTCTATTATTAAGTAGCCTAGCCAGTTTTTTAAATTCCTATCCAAATATAGCAGAAAAATTTTTTGAAATAACGTAATTTCGTTCGAAGTAAGTATTTTTTTCTATTAATTAGAAACATTTTAAGGAAATTTTAAAAAATACACATTAATTTTAAGTTAATCCTTTAATATAATCAAAATTTTATTTTATGAAAAAATAATGTTTTCGTTTGTTAATAATAGTTGCAAACTGAACTATATTATGGACCGCATTAAATATATTATTTCAGTGCCGATCCGGCAGTCTCAGCGTGAGGACGTATTGCGTTTTTTCCCGCCATGCTCGCGTGTTTTACGTAAAAATTTACACAAACTGTACGCCGACTACCACATTTTGATCCAATTATTAAATTAATTATTTTTTATTTTAATAACACCACGAATCATCATATTTCTATGTATTACAAAATTGGCTGTTTGAAGGGGGGTGGGGTAGTTATAGTAGTTCATATAGTTAAGAAGGAGATGAATTTACTGAATTCAACGAACATACCCGAGTGGGGTATCAAATGAAAGGGTTTGATTTGTGCAGTACTAAATTGAATGTTTGAGGGGGGGGGGGGTAGTTACGAGGAAGGGGGTGAATTTAGTTAATCAACAAGGGGCCATCCATAAATTACGTCACACTAATTTCATGACTTTTTGACCCCTCCCCCATCGTTGTCACCCCTAGCTAGTGTGACGTCACATATTATAAATTTTACTCCTAGAAATTATTAAATTAACTTCCATTTTTGTTTTTCTACTTAGTAATTCACTTAGTAGTACTTCAAGTGTTTCAACTTACATTTTGAAGTGAAAACTTCTTTAGTACGGGGGTGCTTTGAAATTCGATGAAACGAAACTGTCCAGTAAAAAGAGACAGACACATAAATTCTAAAGTGAGCAAACAATTAATAATAATTACCGACGTACGTCAAGCCTATTCATGACTTTTACATCGTGCATCGTGCATTGCCTTGGCGGGACGTACAGCATGATTGGGTGTGTAGGTATAAGGTTCAAGCTCTGAGTCTGAATAACCTGCTTATATTTTGCGGCGCAAAACTGAATTACCTGCTTATGCCCGGTATTTATGGGTACGTAGACGATAGCACAGTGGTAGAGAGATACCTACCAAGTCTCAGGGCCAGTCGGGACAAAATTCAGTCTCAAAGAGAGGCCATGGTGGCTAGTGTGAATCTCACACTTCGGGCTGTGTCCGAGTGGGGCGAAGCCAATCTTGTGAGATTCAACGCTGCTAAAACGCAGACGTGTCTATTTACCGCCAAGAGGAGCCCGCTTACCTTGGCTCCTACTTTTCGAAATATGCCCTTGGATTATACCGACTGCCTTCAGTTGTTAGTATATAATATGGTTAATATTATTAGATTTTGAAATGTGACGTCACGAAATAGTAGCACCCCTTTCACCCCACACTACATCGACCCCCCCCCCTTCCCCCTAACGTGTGACGTAATTAATGGATGGTCCCCAATGGTAAACACGATTTGTACTTACCTATATTTCATTTTGAAACAAGAAAATTTAAAACCCGTAAAATAAAACTAAAATTTAAAATTTAAAAAACCCCCACTCAAAAAAGAACAAAAAGTCCGAATATGTCATAAAATAAATTTTCAAAAAGTCATAAATAACATGAATATTACAAATGTACTAGCTGACCCGGCAAACTCTGTACTGTCTAACAACTCACCCCTCTCGAGGTCTCCCTCGAGCCCCATCTCCCTTCTCTTTCCCCTCTCCCTCTCTCTCGACTGTCAGTTATAAAATAAAAAAGTTAGATATGTCGCTGATGTTACATTAGAAAGATAATTTGGTCGTTAAGTTTTCAAAGAAATCGGACCTCATACTACAGCTATGAAACAGACAAATTTCTGAACGCACCTATAAACATCTGACAACCAAATGACAATTTGACAAAAGATATCAAATGTTTCACAGCTAGGAACAATTTGTTTGTTTTTAGTATTTTTCATTACTTATTATTCATATTTCTCACCGTTTACACCTTCCCTGAAGTTTCACAAATATTTCAAAATCAAAATTAGCCAAATCGGTCCAGCCATTCTCGAGTTTTAGCAAGACAAACGAACAGCTATTGATTTTTATACATAGATTATTTAAATTAACTAAATAAAAAAATTGAGAGGTGTCAAGGGACACCCGGATGGAACGAAGTTCCTTTCGATTTAAGTATTGTTTTTTGAAGTGATTCAGAGAGTTTTACGCTAGTAGCGTGATTCAGAAAGTTGTACAGCGCCATCTCTGTAAAACTCTCTGAATCACTTCAAAAAGTATTGTGGCAAATTTTCATAAGAAAATTTTTCGTCTAGCCAGCCCCCTTTCATAACGCGCGATAAGGAACTTCGTTCCAACTTTGTCGTGTTGGGGGACGGCTCCATATTAAACTCCATCCACCCATCCATCAGTCTTGATAGGTCCACTGCTGGACATAGACGACATTTTTCCGAGACGTGGGCGCCATTCGAAGACCTTTCTTCCCCAACGGTTATCGGTCCTTCGCACTATATGGCCAGCCCATTGCCACGTCAGCCGGCTAATTCTTTGAGCTATATGGGTTACCTTTTTTCGTCTACGGATTTCTTCATTTTTAATTCGATCACGCAGAGAAATACCCAACATAGCCCTCTCCATAGCCCGCTGCGCTACTGAGCTTGTGGATTAGGCCAATAGTGAAGCACCACGTATCGGATCCGTATGTCATCGCTGGCAACACACACTGCTCGAACACCTTCGACTTCAGGCACTGAGGTAATGTTTTGGACGACAAGATATGACGCAGTTTCCCGAACGCAGCCCATCCGAGTAGGATTCTACGAGTGACTTCTTTCTCGAATTTGGGCTTACCCATCTGGATCAATTGTCCCAGGTAAATGTATTCGTCTACAACTTCGAGAGCAGCGCCGTCAACAACAACCGGTATGGGTGTGACATGGACATTTGACATGATTTTCGTCTTGTCCATGTTCATCTTAAGACCCACCCGTTGTGAGGCGCTGTTCAAGTTTCCGAGCATTGTACCAAGTTCCTCCAGGGAACCCGCCAGGATAACTATAAATCATCGGCATATCGTAGGTGTATGATGTATTTACTATTTTTATATACCAGTTTTTATCAGAATTAAAATGTTGAATAACTTTATAAAATGACTGATGTAATGAAAACTGGCCAAGTCAAATCTAATCTACTTTAAGATCTCACATGTGCTGAGGAGTTTCTTTAGGCTTTTCTTCTCCTCCACGACAAAGCACCTTCCGAAAAGCCAAAAAATGACGTGCATAAGTGTATCAGTGATACCTATATGAATAAAATATTTTGACTTTGACTTTGACACATTTTTAAATAACAGCAATTGTTATAGGTATCCAATAAAGCAAAGAAATGGAGTTTAATATTTGTTCATAATGTTATTTTGTTCCTATAAATACATATTTCGATTTTGCATAGAACTTTGCACTCATTTAGATCTCTGTTCTTTTTGCGGCGAAGCCCACAGCCAAGCTTAATTTTTGTATTGAACTTGGCTCTCCTTTTTTACATTTATGTTTTTGGTGGGATATCATTATTTTTGTAAAGAAAACTAGGCAATGCCACGCGCCGCCGTCGACACACCGTTGGCCGGTTGTTTAGCGCATATTACAAGTTTTTTCTGTGATGGGGACACCACTTATTTTTCGACTTTTTTATTTTTTGATTTTTTCCTACGCTTACACACAATTACCGAGCTGAATTCCAAATTTCATCCTTCTAGGTCATCTGGAAGTAGGTTAGATTTAGGTACTATATGTCAGTCAGTCAGTCAGTGCTAAAATTTACGACTTTTTGACCTTCATATCTTTATAACCGTTTGAGCTAGCTACATGAAATTTGGGCTTCTACGTGTCCTTATGGATGTAATTAAACACACGTAGTTTTATGTGTTTAGGTTTTTGTTGTAAAGGTTTTGAGTTATAGAAGGGTCAAAAGTGGCACCAAGTGGTTCATGTAATATTACACTCGGCGCTGGCTAGCCAGTTCCTTTGCTTGAACTTGGCTTGACACGTTGCCGCGTGTCTAGATTTATTTTATGATTTTTTTACTTTTTAACTATTCAGACTTTTTTGTTTTTTTGAGTCCGGGTTTTTTAAATTTAAGTTTAATAGGTTATAATTATGTTAACATAATTATTTAGTCCCAGAGCTCACAAAAAATTTTTATGGCCTAAAATTTTAATGTTTTGCATTTTCAAAAACATTTTTTTATGAAATCAAGACTCGTTTGATTTTCGGGTAGGTATCAATGAAACATGTTAAATTTGTCTGTACACTCTAAGCTTATCGCAAACATAAATGACATCTCTGAAGGAAAACACTGAATAACCTAAATATGTACCTAGTGTGTGTTTATCTAAATCTTTTTCATTTTGATTGTAATAAATATACTAAACTAATATACAAAAACATTCCAGACTTTTATTTCTAAATTTGTTCATACTATGCATCCTAAAATTATTATCAACTAAAGGATCAAAATTGTTTAAGCTCGAACTTCAGCCAGGTGTGCGTGAATGATGCACACAGACATAGCTTCGCAATGAATATGACATAACTCTGTCAAATAAATTTTCGGCACGGCCTCTTAAGATACGCGTAAAATATAAATATAAATAGTACATAAAAAACTTAAGTTTTTAGTTAATATGATAAAGATAATAATTAAAAATTTAAGTGGCCCTTCCAACTTGTATGTAAATTTTTACCGACTGCCAGGAAGGGTTATGATTTTCGCACGTATCTTGTTTGTTATATGTATTTTATGTATGTGTGTGTGTGTGTGTAATATTCTTTATTACCTCATATCTTCCAAACCGCTGAACGGACTTGTATGTATAATTAATGATTCGTCTTGATAACCCAAGTGTTCTTAGATATGTTAAATTATAAATAAAACCGGCCAAGTGTGTACGTACGCACGTGCGTGCGTACTATATAAAAGCAAAAAAGCAAAGCAACAACCCATAATTGTCCCACTGCTGGGCTCGGGGTCTCCTCTCACAATGTGAGGGGTACAGGCCATAGTCTACCACGCTGGCCAAGTACTATATACAACATTATAATTATTTATATTTAAACTGAATATACAACTAAATATTCTCTGAATATTTCAAGCGTCTACCTGTTGCCGTTATTAATATCGAGCATAAAAGCCAAAAAAATCACGTTTGTTGTATGGGAGCCCCCCTGAAATATTTATTTATTCTGTTTTTAGTAGGTATTTGTTGTAATAGCGGCAACAGAAACACATCCATCATCTGTAAAAATTTCAACTGTCTAGCCATCACGATTCACGAGATATATCCTGGTGACAGACAGACAGACGGACAGTGGAGTCTTAGTAACAGGATCCCGTTTTTACCCTGTGGGTACGGAACCCTAAAAAAATATGGTGGCTGTGAGATGCCATTGTTTGAAGTATTAAAAATAAATAAATCCAATAATGCAATATGAGTATCAAATTAAAAAGCTCACCAAAAAGATTTCGAAAAGGTAGGTATATCATGATAGGTTTTTTGATAGTTTTTATTTTTATTTTTTTAATATATGCTAATTAATACGAACTTGGTGAGTGCCGATAGTAATTTCATTGGATTAAACGTCGCGCAATGATGATTTGCGTTGTTTTGAGAGGGTGATATTTAGTTGGCGTATCTTTAAAAAGATCTAAAAATACGTAATTATGTTCAAATACTATCAAAATTTAACGTGCTAATCTTTATTTTACTGACATAAAGAACATCAGTTGTGCGTAATCGTAGGTCATGTAAATGTAGGTGCTAAAACTTGCGCACGGTTATAATGGAGCAAATGAGGCACATGTCCAATGCAACAGATAACGTATTCGAGCGATGATATCCTTTGTATATCGCTCCTTAGCCGGCCGCTGCATTGGTGCAACAGAAATTGTTTGGCCCCGTCGAGGATCGAACGAGGCGAGTTTGGGCGCGGGCGGTGCGCGCGGGGGAGGGGGGGGGGGGGAACGGCGCGGCGCGGGACGGTGCGGTAACAATGCGGCCGTATCGATCCGGCATCCGCCTCCGCGCCGTCTATACTCGACACGCACGCCTACGCTCTATGAGAGCCTGGTACTTTTGCTTTCAAGCACGCTGCGCTATACGCGCGCCGACGGCGTACGTGAGTGCGTAACACTCGACTCGCGATTGTCGCGTCTCGCGTGATCTTCGTTAATTAGAATGATTAAGAGATGTTTAGTAAACCCATTAACTGGTAGTATTTATGTGTGTTTGGTTTATTTAGTGTAAATTTTGTAACTTGTTGCAGAGCTTTTAGCAAAATAAATATTTTCTTTCTTTCTTTCTTTCTTCAAATATTTATGCCAGTAATCAGTTTATGCAAAGATCAGATCTGATAAGAATTAATAACTACATAACAACTTATAATTCACTGCATGGTTTGCGACATTTATCAATTTTCTTCATCGTTGGTTTATTGCAGGTTTATTAACATGAATATTTAATCTACTATCTGTAGCATCAACGTCAAATTAATGTAACATAGTTACTATTTCTGACTAGATCCTTTCCAGGCAACCGCTAAGTTCCACATACCCCGCGTCGTTCGTATTCAGAATCTCAATAAGTGTTCGTATCAATTACGTACGCGAAGGGCAGTCTCCGGACGGCGTCTGGGGACTGGGGAGTGCGGTGCGGTGGCAGTTGGCACACTCCAACTTAAACGAGAGTTCATGTCAAGTTGAGAAGCTCATCAAAATGTAGCTTGTACACAGAAGAAAGCTTCAGAAAGGATACCCAGATACGTTAGATAGGTGTACCCGATAACTAAATGAAAGCGACAACAAATTAATGTCGTTACATTATTGCCTAGTGGTAAAGTGCCCATAAGTTAATAAAAATATGTAAACGTGACAGTAAAATTGGCTACCTTTATCGCTCACTATTCAGTATTTCAGTCACATGACTCACATGTCATGACTCACAATACATTACATACACATTGAGTATGTATGATGCGTAATGTATATAAAGTTTGTAATTTTCATTAAAAGTGACCTTGTAAAGTTTTAATTAGCGACAAACCAACGCATTGCTGTGAGTGACATGATTACTAAAATTACTAAGGTGTATAGTTGCTAGTTAGAAAACTCTTTGTTTTAGTTAAGCATATTACCGTATTACGCATAAATTATGCTCTATTCAAAAACAAAGGAACGTTGTTTTATAGGTTTATTTGTGGAATGACCCTGTACCCAATGTGTTTGTCTCCCTAGTTTGTATTTGTAGAGCATACGACGCAAGCTTTACTTGTCGACTTTTCTTACACTTTCTAAATATGTAGGTATAACAAGAATTGCTCGAGGCCATTGCCACTGCATACTGCGTTATCCATCCGTTGCACTTTCAGAAGATAAGTCGATAGATAACGAGTTACCTAATGGTAAATAAGTAAGTACTAAAGTAGTCATTCTTTACCGTGTCATCGCCTATGGGCATCAGTAACGGCAAAGCCCCATAATCTATCAGACGAATATGAGAATAGTCCGAGATCTTTACGAACTCGACCGATGCGTTCTATAATAAATTCAATAAGAAATTGCCCTATGGTGTGCTTCTTACAGGGTCTTTATTAGTAGCTAATCTTTTTCGGCTTCCCAATGCACGGCTTGACGCCTTTTAAACGGAACTTAAAGCAACATGACAATAAATCTTTTACATTTAATTTGAATAATTACACAATTAGCTCTTTGTTCGCGCGCGTTGATTTATTGTTTGTGCCGCATTAAGGCCGTGTCCTACGTGGGCGACTAACGCGAACGCGATCGCGAAGCGATCCGATGCGAATTCAATGCGATGCGGTGCGATGTGGCGATTCTGTTCTACGTGCGCGCGAATCATCCTGCACCGCCACCGATCTCCGCCGCAGCCGTTTTAATTTTGTTGGAATATTCATATCTTAAATATCAGAAACTCAAGATGTATGCGGCAGGGAAGTGGCTTAGAGAGGCATATTCATGGAGAATTTCATAATTTGTTTCAGGAGTTATGGACTCAACCCTTGTTATTCAAGGAATATTGTGAATGTTGAACTTTAAACTGTGCCAATGTACACCTAAAAATTTTATACACGAATGACATCTGCGATAAACTTGCTTTTGCATTAATCGGTGACATAAAATCATATCGATTATACAAAAATCTAAAATTAATGATCTCTGCATTTATTTAATCGGCAGAAATGCGCTTTACTAGAGCCTGATACCGTTTAAAAATTAAACACTTTCAATATGAATAGATATTTATCACGAGCTACAATGTTTTCAATCTTCAAATACCTAGCCGACTACGTAAACGTAACAAAACTACTCAGTGTGCACTGTGTACGTATAAAATCGCAACTTGCGAACTACTGAGTCAAACCTATTTATACAATTTGAAGTCGACAGCTCTGCAGTCAGTACTGCCCGTAGCCGCAATCGTATCATGCGCTTGCTCTGTCCGTGGACGTCTGCGAAGTTAGGTCTACCGTCCGCGTCGAGTCGTCGCTGGACGGGCACGGCACGGAGACGGAGACGGGACGTGAAACCTAATAAAACCGGTTATGGACTCTACGTGACGCGTGCTCGTATAATGAGATTTCGGTGAAAGCGATTAGGGATGTACGAAACAATATCGATACTTATAGGTATATTATTCTGTTACATTGACTTTCAGATCTGTCAGCCACGTTAGCGACGTTAATCGATTAGCTACCATAAAACGAACAACGTTCGATCAATCAGTGCGTTTTACTTTCAATGAGCATTGGATGAAAAAGTCGTGCAATAAAAAGCGGAGCGTTAAAGGGATTGATTGACTTGACAGAAGACCGAGAGAAGTGAGGCGATTAGGGTGTTTTTATGTTGTTTTAATTAACGTAATAATTTAATTTCAAGTTATTATTGATATCGGGGTTATCGTAATGTCACTAACATTTTTCGATAATAATGTTTGACATAGTTAATTGAATGAAACTATGAAACTTATGAGTGATTGTTATTTGGTTCATTTTACAGACAATGGTCTCTATCAGAGGGGAATGCTATATTTTGAATCATTGACTGGATTGTTTACTGTTACGGTGGATCCTGTAATTATTTGTGGCTATGCACATTGGAATGGACTCTTTATAAAAGAGTTTAGTTTCACAATATGTTCTATCGTTTTTCACACAGATTTCAAAAAGAACATGATAAATTTCACCCAATTTATGTAAGAAAAAAATCTTTTTATATTAATCTAAAAATATGTTCTGCGTAGCGAGGACGCCGGGACATGGGAAGTTATATTATAGTACATTAATAAGTTATATACAAAGAAAAAAAAACAAAGTTATTATATTAGGGTAGTTTGAGGTAAACGAAATTGTAGGTATTTTGTTAGAGTAGGGTATTCCGAAGCGAACGGTGCGATGCGATTGATTAAACACACTCACTTGACAGCTAAACCCCATTATGCGCAGTGTGTTCTAGCAGTCTAGCACTAAATATAAATCATACAATCATCTAAATTCTAAACCACGATACATGTGCAAACCAACTCTGTTCCTAAGTAGGTATGTGGTACAATATTTATGACACAGCAGTATTGCTAACAGAAAGGGTAATCTATCTTCAATCCGGTACAAGGGTACTGAAAGCGTTCCGGACATAATTGACGATCAGCGCGAGTTCCAAACACATTTTTTTTTCTTGCCTTCGATCTTAATCTGTGCTCCGAAGAGTGAACGCGTCTCGTGATAAGTACTTCGGTGCTGTGGGCGTGGAATGTTTGTGGTTTTTATGGTTTGTATTACAAATTATTAATATAATTTTCTACGATGAACTACGGACAAAGAAACTAGTACAAGTTGCGCAAGTCGGTGTTCGAGAACAAGTTAAGTTTAATTGAATATTGAAACAATTATACAATCAGACGCAAGTTACCGAGGAACAGTAACCAGCCGCCGAACAGACTACATTAACAGTTGTACAAACTTGTCCCGCAGTAAAACAGCCCCTTGAATCCTTTAAGAATCAGGTAAAATTATTCTACCTTGATAATCTTGACACTAACCGCTAATTTGAATGATTTCTTTAACTTTAAATTAATTTCATAATCTTGTATATTATATTAATACCTATTTGTAGTTATTCCTTGTATGTGTAAGTATTATGTAATTCTTATTTAAATAGTTTATCTTATTTATAATATTGTATGTGCACCCTACCCTTTTCACACTTATGTCTTTGTCCTCTGCCCAAAGGTTGTCTGGAAGAGATCGCTCTATAGCGATAAGACCGCCTTTTGTACTACATGCTATTTATATTATGTTCTAATGTAGATTACTACTATTTGGTGTGTACAATAAAGAGTATTCTATTCTATTCTATTCTAAAACTTAACTGTTCACTAGGTGCATAAAATAAACTGTTGGACTTACTTTCAGGGAGAAGCAAAATAATTAATACCACGAATTTATCATAGGACTTATTATAGGTAAAGGTGTGGTCAAAAAGTTAGTTAAAAAATGTATTTATAAGTGTGGATTATTGCGGATCTGATCCTTATCAAAATTCCTAGGAAATTCACCAGCAATGCCTATATGCCGCTGCATAATCGCTTACTAAGTTTTCTATTATATCATGACAACGGGCCAAGAATAACGCGTTCGAAGCTTTCACTGCACTGTTTGCAGTTGGAAACCTTTCAATTACCACGTCGCGGCACCGGGCCGGTGTGTTTGTCGTTTCAATTTTAAAAGGCCCTCTAAACCCTTTGACGGGCTAAACTTAACATTCTCGGCGTGCCGCGGACGTGTGACCGACCACGGTGCGGAGTGACACGGTGCGGTGAGGTGCGGTGAGGTGAGGTGCGGTGCGGTGCGGTGCGGTGCGGTGCGGTGCGGTGCGGTGCGGTGCGGTGCGGTGCGGTACGTTACGGTGCGGTGCGGTGCGGTGCTGTCTCACTCTGTCCAGTTGTTCCCCGATTAACTTATTTTGGTTATTGTTTTCTCTTTCTTTTCATAGAACAATGGACTGGGTATTGTTTTGACCGTCAGCGGAGTTGTAGGTCGAAGTGCGAAACCTTTTCACGTAGCTAGTAGGTAAATATTGTTAAATTGGGGATATTCCAAAATGTTACGTCACTCGTCTGAGTGTACAATTCAGGCGTTGAATACCACACGGTAATTTCCTCTGTGTACTTAGCTAAACACATTCCACACGGGTATTTGAAACCCTCTTAATGGTAAGGAATGTTTTAATCCATGAGGTAAGATTTTATATCACTTGGAAAAATTAAAAAAATATAATATATCTTTAAGTCTATAATAGGTTGGTCTTCTAAATCTACCTTGCTATGTTTCATAACACATTCAATACATGCAGTTACTTATTTTATCGTATGTATGTACTGGGTATGGGTAACAACAGGTCAACCCGAGCGCTCCCCACACTGTCCCACATTTCCCCACACTCGATAGACAGTGGACTCTGCAACCCTTTGAGTACGCGCCTAGCGAATCCCTAATAGTTCAGTCAATAAAGTAGTTGTAGAGTGCGTGAGCGGGAACCTAAGCGATTTCTTCAGAAACTTATTCAGGGTACTAAGGGAGATAACATACTAAAAGTCCTGGGGTCTAGGAGGCGAGCCGGAGGGAGGGGGGGGTGACAAAGGTCTCAATTTTAGGTTTTTCGGCAATATCTCAAAAACGGTGCGTTGTAGCGAAAAATGTTCTAAGATGAAATGAAAGCTTATAAAATTCTCTACAACTTTAATTCAGTACACTTTTTCCATATCCCCAACCGTTTTTGAACTACACGCTCCAGAGATGTAGAAATTAAAGTTATTCAGCGCGATGACCATTATCTGATGCGAAAATTATCTTAAAATTTATTATAACCTTAGCTGGGAGTACCTCCACGTGGTGAAGGCTGTAACAGTAAGAAATTGCGTTTTTTATAACAGTGAATAACTGAGCAGAGACGGGAAAACCATCATGATATTGACGAAGATAGCTTTTCGCTCAATATCTCTAATGCTCGCTGTAGGAAACGCGACTGGTATACATTCCTTCGGGCTTATGTTATTATAGGTTTTAGTATTTTTATTTTGTTTGGCACTGTAGCCTAGCCGGTAACGCAGGGGGGCAGACACAAAATGTACTTTTCAGATAAACATACATACACTGTTATTAGTAACACAATTGGGTTATCCAACATGAGTACTAATAAGAGTCCTGTATGCATCTTGTATGTGAAGAGGATGTCGTTGAAGGAAGTAACGATGTCTCTGAGGGATAGAAAAGGGAATACTGGGTCTTATTAAAGCTAGTAAGCAAAGAAAAGACGACAAATATTGAAGTTTCCTTAACTTAACATCCCTTTTGATTCACATCAGTTGTCGTAAAAATGACACTCGAACTGACATTATTAAAATGATGTTAGGCAGGCACCTTTATATATGAAGAGGCAGTTCCGTTGCAGCTCAGATCTTCTGCTCCATCATTTGACTTCAAGAATCATTGTTTTTTTATGTACATATTGCCTTAATGAAGACATAAAAAAGCCTTTGAACAAAAGCACATTCAGTTGAGACTCTAGCTGTAAAATATCGTATCAAGGAGGTATGTTCTTCGAGAAATAATGCCTGTATAAAATATCACGAAGACACTATTATTCACTTGTGAAGCCTTTCAGTTACCCAAAACTCCACAAAGCTGAGATCCCTAGAGATACCCATGTCGTAGAGTCTATGGAAGAAATTTTGCTTACATGGATTACTTTCCCACGATGATATACTCGTTTATTTGTTTGTTTTGTTTTATTAAAGACTTTTTTATATATTCATTAAGGCAATATGCACATGAAAAACAATGATTCTTGAAGTCAAATGATGGAGCAAAAGATCTGAGATGCGACTGCCCTGCCTCTCCATTACATAAAGATGCCTGCCTACGTCTTTTTAATGGTGTCAGTTCCAATGTAATATTTACGGCACTGGTAATCAAAAGGGATGTAAAAGGAAACTTCTATACTTGTCGTCTACTAGCTTTAATAAGCCCCAGTATACCCTTTTCTTTCCCTCAGAGACATCCTTACTCTCTTCAACGACATCCTCGTCACATACAGGATGCATACAGGACTCTTATTAGTACTCATGTTGGATAACCCAATTGTGTTACTAATAACAGTGTATGTATATCTGAAAAAAATATTTTGTAGCTGCCTCCCTGCGTTACCGGCTAGGCTACAGTGCCAAACAAAATAAAATTACGAAAACCTATAATAACATAAGCCCGAAGGAATGTATACCAGTCGCGTTTCCTACAGCGAGCATTAGAGATATTGAGCGAAAAGCTATCTTCGTCAATATCATGATGGTTTTCCGTCTCTGCTCAGTTATCCACTGTTATAAAAAACGCAATTTCTTACTGTTACAGCCTTCACCACGTGGAGGTAATCCTAGCTAAGGTTACAATAAATTTTAAGATAATTTTCGCATCAGATAATGGTCATCACGCTGAATAACTTTAATTTCTACATTTCTGGAGCGTGTAGTTAAAAAACGGTTGGGGATATGGAAAAAGTGTACTGAATTAAAGTTGTAGAGAATTTTATAAGCTTTTATTTCATCTCAGAACATTTTTCGCTACAACGCACCGTTTTTGAGATATTGCCGAAAAACCTAAAATTGGGAACTTTGTCACCCCCCCCTCCCTCCGGCTCGCCTCCTAGACCCCAGGACTTTTAGTATGTTATCTCCCTAAGTACCCTGAATAAGTTTCTGAAGAAATCGCTTAGGTTCCCGCTCACGCACTCTATACCCCCTTTTGAGTCATTCCTTGACTGGACTATAATAGCTTTCCGCCCAATTAGCTGCGTCGGATCGTGTGGCAGATGCGAGTTCTTCCGCTTTGATTAAACCTTGATTGTGGTCTGTCACTCCGAATGTCGTCACACTCGTCACTTGTGGGCTTTGGCGCGCGGCGATGATGGCTCTCTCGCTGTCTGTCTGTTCTCCTGCTAAAGGTTTATTTTCGTCCCTGTCTTTAGGGATATGCTTAGGTATGATTATCTTATTATTTTGTATATCTTTGTTCTTTCTGTTACCTGCTTTGTACGATGAAAACGTAGCCTCTTAATGGCTTATAATAAGCTTTAGAAACATTATTATTATTAACTTGGTTAGGCTGAAATCTCGGGCTTATAGAAAATTTTCTTGCAGCCTATTAGTACTTCCTTACACAACTACGTTATTTACTTGGTATATTTTCATCTATTAACTAAGATTTTTAGGCTCAAATCCCTGGCTTGTTGAAAATTTTCTTTCTTCAGTTAACCTACCTAACTACTTCTACTACTTACTTCTACTACTTACTACTACTACTTACTATTACTACTTCATCACACAACTACATAATTTACCTACTTGGTATATTTTCATCTAACACACTCTCATTGAAAAGTTGCAGTTTAAAACATAATTTTCCTTAAGGGCCTAGTCTCGTAGTTCACAAAATAAGAATCGCGTGCGGCTAGTCCAAACGTCAAGCGTCTGCACGTAGGCTCCCCGCAGTCCCCGCATTCATCCTACATAGCGTAATTATTTGACTAGTTCGGAAAGTTGCTCTACTAAGTATTTTTTTTTCTATAGAAGAGTTGTCTGTGTTTTTGTGTTCTATAGTATCCCCAATATAGAAAATCTAAAGGCTGCAGTCTTGCAAAATTCACTCGCGGCGAATTATTTTCACAACTTTGTACATTTTTTCATACAAAGTAGTGAAATATCATAAAATATTATTATTACACAAAATAACCATAATATAAGTAATAGCTGGTTATTTTAAGTTTTTTAAGTTCATCTAGGTGGATTTTGTTAGGTAAATCAATAGTTAAATACAGGTCTTTCGCGCCCAAAGTAATTTAGAGTTATGTTTGTGCGCTTACTTTATGGCAACAAAGAATTAATTTACAAATCTGTTCTGCTCATAATTAGCTCCACATTCTTGTCTTGAAAATTTACTGAATATTTTTTTCTAATTATCTTTCATTTCTTAATTCCGAGGTCACAATTCCATCAAAATTCTCTGTTTTTTATCTCTTTACAAATGGTTTGTTTCATAATAAATAAGCATCGTATGTATGAAAAAATTTGATTATTTTAATGCCATGAGTTCAATAAAGCAAACACAAAAAATGCACCAAATGCAAAAAATGCATGGAAAATTGGGTGCCAACGTAGAAGTGATGAAGAGAAATAGAATCCAAAGGTAAGTAGTTATATTATTCATGTTTAGGGCCTAACTACAGGGGCAAAGCAGCCGGTATAGAACACATTTTTGTATTACAGAAAAGAGCCATTAGAGCTATTTATAAACTAAAATCAAAGGAGTCCTTGCGAGTCAAATTTAAACAAATATAGACATAATAACTGTATACATATACATATAATAATAATGTATAAATATACATATAATAACTGCATATAAACAAAATTGTGATTTTTCAAATCGTCAAACAAGAAGGATGCATCAATTGGCTACCTCTTCGTACCGTCTTTCTAAAGTGCAACGTTCTTTTATGGGACTAGGTATAAAATTTTATAATAAAGTCCCAAAACAAATACGTGACTTACCAGTGGAATCTTTTAAGAAACGTGTAAAGGCTCAGCTCTTAGGCAAGGGCTACTATAGCATAAATGAATATTTAAATGACAAGGATGCTTGGAAATGACTAGCTAGGCAACCAGTTCTGCACAGGTTAGAGAATACCTATTTTTGTAATAGATATAAGTTTTAGTTTTAAAAGATGTGCTGAGGAGTTTCTTTACGGCTTTTCTTCTCCTCCATGACAAAGCACCTTTCCGAAAAGCTGGTAGATTAAAAAAAATGACGTGCATAAGAGTATCAGTGATACCTACATGAATAAAGATTATTTCATTTCATTTCATTTCAAATTAAATTAGCTAGCGAAACTCCACAGACGTGATAGGTATATAATAATATGATAGAACTAGGGATTGCAATAAGGAAAAACGGATCCGGTAATCCGGCCGGGTCCGACGTTTTTTACGTATACCGGATCTGGTGGAATTTACCGGATACGGTCACACCAATTTTTGGTAAAATAATCACCTTGTTGCTAGTATAGATGCTTTGAATGCCTGGTATAGATGTTGTAATTAATCTAGTATTACAATCTGGTATTCTCAACGTTCAATAGGGGTGATAATATAGTACAGCGTGAAATTATATTTTCGTTGAAATCACTTCTTGTTTATAATTGGTAATATTTGCCCTAAATGGATATAGGTGTAAGCTATAGGTGTATATCAATTGAAGCGCAATAACATGACAACAAAAACCCCCTTTAAACATATTAAGATGTGTAGTTGTATACATGTACACTTGTTATGTACACTTGTTCTGTATGTTTTATAGTTTGTATAATTATTTATTTCCCACTTTATAATATTATATCCCTAATTTAGAATTTAAAGAATTTATTAGTCCAATAAATGTTACATATTTTACATGTTGTTGGGACCCACCTTTTAAGCATAGTAATGCCTGTGTTAGGGGGTCCCTAATAAGTATCATTTAATCATATACACATCAAATTAAATAAAATAAATAATTAAGTTGTAAATTATCTTCAACTTTGGATTGACCTGCTTCTAAAATAATATTAATATACAATATTAATAAGATTGACGCCACATGTGAAACTACACGAAAAAGGGGACTACACTGTAAATCAGCAGCCGTGGTTGGTTCCTAGCCGCTCCATGGCACAGGCAGAGGGTAGTCCTTTTTCGTCAGGTGACATGGTACCCGCTAAATTTTCTATGTTTCATGTCAAGCAATAATTTAGTAAAGGGTTACATTTTGTTAGTACTTTTTCTTTCACCGTAGTTTAACCTTGTAACCCATGTACCATGTTATTTTCATGACGGAATAAATGTTTCTTTCTTTCTTTCTTATTAGCTCCTTCTTAAAGAAAATAAAGAGGAAAAAATGTAGGAATTGATATAACTATGTACTATATTTTTAGAAGACAAGTTATATTAACTATGAGTTCTACTAACAGTCTGATAACTATATAGTTATATAGTTCTACTTACAGTCTATAACGAACTAGTTGAACCGTTTTTAGGTATTTATATAGTATCGATAGCATTACTACTAATGTACCTCACTGGCGTGTTGATGCATATTGTTTAAGTTTACGATCCATATTGAAATCAAATAATTATGTACAAAACTATTACTGATACACAAATATTTACAAAAACTATTATTAAAATACAAATATTTACAAAACACGCAAAAAATTATAAAAAATAATAATAAAGTAGAGCAACTTTCGATACACAATCTACGTCAGAGCCGGAGCAAGGTTAGAGTGAGAGGGAACAGTTTTATTCGTCGTGGACTACACGTCTGAACGCTTCGGCCGTGCATTGGCCACTAAGGAATTTCCCTCGCATTTCTTGTTTATAAACTCTTTTTTTGTAGGTCTTTTGAGATTATTATTATTGTTAGAGTAAGGTGATTTAGGTGCACTTTTTTTTGTATTTGCTTTATTGAACTCGTGGCATTAAAATAATCAATTATTTACATACATACGATGCAAAGTTATTATGAAACGAACCATTTGTAAAGAGATAAAAACCGAGAATTTTGAAGTAATTGTGATGTCTGAATTAAGAAAATGAAAGATAATTAGAAAAAACTATTCAGCGCATTTTTAAGACAAGAATGTTGAGCTAATTATGCGCTGAACAGATTTGTAAATTAATTCTTTGTTTCCATAAAGTAAGCTCACAAACATAACTCGAAATGACGTTGGGCGCGAAAGAGCTGTATTTAACGATTGATTTACCTAACAAAATCCACCTAGATGAACTTAAAAAAAATAACTAGCTATTACTTATATTTTGGTTACTTTTGTGTAATAATAATATTTTATGATATTTCATTCCATCCATCCATCCATCCATCAGCCTTTGGAGGTCCACTGCTGGACATAGGCCTCCCCTAATTTGCGCCACTCTGACCGGTCCTGAGCCTTCTGAGTCCAGCGGATACCCGCTGTCTTCTTCAGGTCGTCAGTCCACCTGGTCGGGGGGCGTCCTATGCTCCTTTTTCCGAGACGTGGGCGCCATTCAAGGACCTT
>CAWVQL010000283.1:0-25103 GCA_963932265.1 Thymelicus lineola | reverse complement strand
GACAAGGATTTGTAAATAAATAACGCTCACACACAAAACTCCATTTTGACGTCATTGCCATATATTTTTAAGGGTGTATTCTGTAGTGGAGGGTAGGATGAAAACTAGAAGAAAAGAATTTTGTACGTATCTACTCTGTTTTTTAGACGAGACATAATTGGCAAAACACTTAGCTCTACTTTTTACAATATAAATTTGAATTAATTAAATAAATAATTAATTGTGAACAGAGATGAGTTTTGGCATTAAATGTTTATTAATCTATTAATTATTTTCATTTTGCGTCTGCCATATTTTTAAATTACAAATAACATTATAAGGCATTGTAAAATTTTGTTCCCCAAAAAACCTTCCGTCTAAAAAAATCTTGGACTATCTTTGTTTCCATTCGGCAGGTCAATGACACACTCCCAACTTCCTACCTAAGTCCTGTCTACGACGAAAAATAATCTTCCTACATAATTATTCTACAGTCAGATAACTTTGATGTCTTATTTGTCACAGGGAATCCTAATGCAGTGTATTTTTTTTACTAAACATTTCCGTCTGCTCTACTCATGCAATGAGATAGTAGGTGGATTAGATAACACTTATGTCAGGGTTATCTTTTCGTGACAATTAGCCTAGCCCTTATGCGCTCCTTTATGGATACACTTCAAAATTTCATCATAGTGCCCCTATCAAAAAAAAAGGTCGCCTTTAGTAGCGCCCAGCGCCCTTTACATTTCAGCGCCTTATGGACTTTCCGGGACTTTGAAGTTTAATTACTGAACAAGAAGTAAAATACTGGAAAACAGTATAACTTTTTCCTTATTACCTTCCATGTATACAAGTCGATCAGTAGGTAGAATTAAAATAACAAAGTATTATTATTAAATGTGCATATTGTGCATGTGTAACAAATTACTTAGTCTAATTGTGAATAAATAAACTATGTAATAGTAATTACAAACAATAGTTATATCTTATCAAGCCAAAGTGTTGAATTCTAAACTCATGGTGGTGTACCACTGATTCGGATCGAGTCGACGTATAATAATCATTTCATTTCATTTATTTCATTTCATTTCATTTCACTGTATAAAAGTTTAGGCTCACATGACGAGCTTGCGTGACGGTCTATCATTCAGCATGATCCCAACGTATTATGGGGAGTTTTTAACCACTAAAACTCCCTGGATAGCCGTCTGCCAAATTTTGGCAAAGCTCCCAGATGTCCAAGGAACACTCCGGTGCATCCCCTTCACGAAACTAATGAGGCTTAGAGCATATTCCACCATGCTGCTCAAGTTTGGATTGGTGTAGTGGTTAGTGACCATTAGTATCCAATGATAACAACCGGGACAGTGTATGTACCCTCGGGAACACGGAAACGGTCACCCATCCGACTACTGACCGTGGCCATAGTTAACCCGTTTGATTATGAAGGTTTCGGACGTACTAAAAAGAAAAATAGCGTAATATGAATGTACAAAAAGTTTCCTATGAAATATTAAATTAACTAATTATTCTATTTATTTATTAGGTCATGTACACACAACGGATTAAGAACGAACAAATAAGAAAAAACATTGGTAATTATGTACAAAGGCACTGCTTATTTCTTAAGAAATTTCTACCAGCAGACCTGTAATTAATATTTTAACGAAGTTTAGGACTAATTTGGGACTCATTTTATTCAATTATTTATTAATTTTTATTTATATAATGGACTAATCTTGGACAGATAAGCGGGCATTAGATATCACACTGCGGTGTTGATAATAGAGATAAGAAAAGGTATTGTATCCTTTTTAGCATTCAAATATTGTTCTTAAGAACTAAATAACGAGTTATTGTGTTATTTTATTATTGCCGTAGTATTTGTTTTTGTTGTTTGTGTAAAAATAATGTGTTTGAGGTTATGTCATACAACGTTATTCTTTTAATTATTTTAACGACATTACCTCTTGTCGGAATGATTTTCTTAATATTTTTGGTGGTGATTATTGTAATATTTGTAAGCTGGATAAGTAAGATCACTTTTCAAAAATAAGTTTTGCTTTTGTACCTATTCCATAGAATTTCTTGAGTCCTTATTTATGTCCAATGAAGGATTATCATCATCATTCGTATGACTTATGTACTCATAAAATATGCACCATGCATACAAATTAATATCACATATTATATCTTTGTATGTATTTACCTATGTGTATTGTGTATTTTGTGCATATATAGAAAAAAATACTTGAAACTTTACCATAGGGTCCGCGTAAAACTTTATGTCATTAACGGTCATTAACCTTTCGATCGTTCGGTCAGGGGTAGCAAACCATTATTATCATAGAAGTTATATTTAGTAGACATTTAATTATATTTTTATTTATTTTACAGTAAAAAGTAAATAAAAATCAATTGTTTAAAATTTTAAAACTTCAATAAGTACATATACCTTGAAAATACGTTCTGGATTAAATAAAAAAACGATTGTATACCCGCACTAGGATTCCCTATATCCAATTGTTTAGCAATTTAATAAATAGATTTTCTGTAAAAACACGTTGTTTTCGCAAACATAGTAGGTAACCTTATCTACTGATAATAGATAGGTATATCTGTTTTGGTCAGATATGTAGGTACGATGTTCTTCAATTATATTAATAGATAGTATAATATAAGTAAGTATACATATAATAATAGACATTCTATGCATTGCAAGAAAAAAAGAGAATCTACACTCTATCTAGGTAGATTCGAGGCACCCAATTATACTTGTAAACATATCGAATATTGTTTAGTTAGAATCGAATGGAAATTGATAAAGAAAAAAGAACAGATACCTACGTCATATCCTCATAAATTATATCAATCTTGTCGACGAACGACACAAGTGGATAATCACCGAACGCTCACGATACGACTCTCCAACCGACAGTATCTTATCGTTCATTCGTTCGTTCTGTTCGTTCACTTACGAATTTCGAACGCTTTCAAAATGACACGTTCTTAATTTGAAAAAGAAGTAATGAATGATAAAATGTAGATAAGATTACAGTAGAAGCAGCGTTGGCTGTTTTTTTTAAGTTGCGTTAATCAGGCAAAATGGATTTGGTTTCGGCTATTATGATTGGAGTGTTCATATTTTTGTGTCTGTATTTGTTTTGGATGTGGTTTTGTTTTGGTTCCTGTATGAAGACAAGTAAGTTTTTAAGACATTCTTTTGCAATATATTGTTTTGTTAATAGTTAAAAGTGTGTGACTATTTTATTTTGATTTTATCCACTTTTATAAGTTTTTTTACGTTCATATTTCAAATCAGTATAAATCTGTCCAGTAGATAATGGAGATCTAGTCTCCCAGACGGAAAGGGCTTAGGTTTAGAACACTGACTAATTATTAAATTTAAAAATCTAGGTAGAAGGCTTCTTCTATTCGCTCTTACATTTCTCTTTCTATAATCTCACAGTTCCCGTAAAGTTGGGTAATGTTTTAAAGTTAATTTAACCATAATCAATCATTGAAACGTAAACAATGGTATGAGTGTATTGAAATTATCCATGTGGTAGGTAAAGTTAATCTTGATCTCACCACAAATTGTAATATTACAACATAATTTGAACAAACCATATAAAATATTAATACCCACAAAATAGGTTCAATGAGGTAATATAATAGATTATGAAATACAATTAAATAAATACACAACATGATAGATTATTGATTATACAAAAATAAGATTTGAGTTTATATTATCATTTAACACATACAATACTTAATAGTTTGAAAAGATGCGCTGAGGAGTTTTATTCACATACATTTATCCTTTTAACATGGCTTCAACGTACGTAATTAAACATAAGCTATGGTATATCTAACGTAATTTAAGTGACAGATGCATCGCGTATGTAGCGGGATAACTCAATTAGACTGACAATGGGTTAACTGATGACATATCATTTATTTTAATTGTGTCTGAGTGGAGGGAGGAAAGTGGGGTAATTGGATCATCTTTATCCTGCATATATCTATAGGAAAAACACTGTTACTGATTGATGTATGTACATGGAAGATATTTGAGAAGCACTACTAGGCAGTGGAGTATTTTAGCGCAATAGATCCGCGAAAAATGGTGTTTAATTTTTCTTTGTTTTGTCTGTTTGTTTGTGAATTTGTTTCCGCGTATATGAGAAATTGCTTAACTTGAACAAGAAAATGATATGTACCTACCTAAGACAACTGAAAATAAAATATCACGCTTCTATAGTACAATTAATGATTTTGTTTGGTTGGTAATTTTTTTAGGAATTTTATGTAATTAAATAAGGGACACAAATTTTGACATAATTAATTAATGAATCTAATGTATTTTTAAATTGAATTAAATGAAATGAAATTACAATAAAATAAAATTAATTGTATTATATTAACATAGTTTATACGTAAATTGTTACTAACTTTTATGGGCTACAATTGCCTGAATTTTTTTTAATGAAAACGATGAGCAGGACAATCAAATAATGACATTGTATTCGTAGGATATCACTAATTAAACATGTTTCTGCTAATTCGTTTAGTTGTTAAACTAGAGAGTTTACTAAAAGGAATTAAACGCATAGTTGCGCGAGTTTTTTGCATTGCTTACTATCAAGTGTGAAATTTCACCTGATTATTGTTGTTTCTACCAGTTCATGTTTCTGTAAGCGTAAGTTAAAGTTCCAATTTCATGAAATCTTTGTCGATAAGACAGTTATACGTGCAACATACAATGCACTTAACCTAATCTATACTAATATAATAAAGATGAAAGATTTGATTGTTTGTTTGCATTGAATAGGCTCCGAAACTACCGAACCGATTTGAAACATTCTTTCACTGTTGAGAAGCTACACTATCCCCGGGTGACATAGGCTATATCTTTTTTTTTCACTATTTTTCCCGAAACGAAGCGAGGGCTATTTCCTATTAGTATTATAAATACAAAAGTTTGTGATTTAATTTAATTTTTTTTCATGCCTTAACCGTTGTAGTTTGTACGAATTAAGATGAAAATTGCCACACAGATAGAACATGTCCAGACTTAAAAAATATCCCGGTTATAGGTAGGTACATTCTCACGGGATGATTTGAACGTTTATGTGTTTGTAAAACCATTTTTCCGTGGGCGTGAAATCTTTTGGTGCCTCTACATCTCTTAGGATGATAAATTTTCTAACCGTCTCGTATTCCGACCATATTTAGGTTATAAATAATAAAAGGAGAATGCCTATTTAGTATGGAGAAATGTACTGACTTTAACATTTTTCTGTCTTGATAAAAATACCTTTATTTGATAATGTTATCTTAATAAATTACACATACTAACTTTAGTCAATGTTAATATTAGGAAATACGAGATTTTCAATAAAATTTGTTCGTATTTAGGTTAAAGTAAACTCACAGTAATATGGACTCTATAACGGGGTATTAAAGTCGATTGCGTATGTAATGTCGATCTTTTAAGTTTCAAATTCATTTGACAGTCCCCAAACACCATGTAGTTTGTAATGTATTATAATCACAGAACACTATTACTCCTGGCTGATTATAATAATTTTCTAATTCATTTGACAGTCCCCTTACGTCAACTAGTTGTATCATAATTATAATCGAATCAATGCAACCTATTGGCCCGAAGTATCTTAAAAGATTCCTGATTGGCCCTTGTCCAAACAGAAATGGCCCAATGGTTTTCTTTTGTAAAACGGAAGTAAAGTTACTGATTAATTTCAGAAAATTATTCCCAATAAGGATTTTTTAGGAAATAGGGTAAAATACTTCAAAAATTTTAATTTTTGTGCCCGAAAATCATTGTGACACAATTATTTTTTTAAAAGTACTGGCTATGGGCATTCTCCTTTTTGTAGAAAGTTTTCCTCAATTTGCATGGTTTGATTTTTATCTGAGACGTATGTACTTTCTTACATTATAATTATAATTACCAAACAAAACACTTTACTATAATTATAATGAAATTATTTTTGTATTGATAACATTAAAAGGAGCCTTATAGCGCCTCAAAAGATAACAAACAAAATAATAAAGGAAATCGGTTGCCTCACAGTAAGAGAGAAAGAGAAGAAAGAAGAAGAAGGATTATAAAACTACTTCTTTATTTTACGCTCACTACAACCGCTTTTCCCCTTGGCTTTGCTCGCATTCTCCGGGGTAATACGCACCCTATATCTTATTCCAGGTCTATCTGTATGGTAAATGTACCACCATGGTAATCAATCATGATAATTATAATTATTTTGTTATATGCAGCGCTTGAAGCGCTCGGGTACTAGAGAGCCTTGATCACCCCACAGTCATATCGATAAAGTGTTTCCTTATCGCTAATGTACTTACATTCTTAATTTTATTTAGACCGATAAATAACCATTTATCGTTCTTCCTTGTATTAATACACGCATTTGTTTTTCGTTGTCAATAATTATTTTGGTGAAATGGATACGAATTTAGTGGGCGTTTTGGCTTTTATGGTGCTCAATATATTGCTCTTTTGGGCGATGTATGGCATTTTGGTGAAATATTTTGGTGAGTTAAGAGTTTAAGTTGATGGAAAATTTTATTAGATTTAATACCCATATCAATATAGCTACGTAGCCAAATATTTACGATTGAAATGTATAATAACATTAGAGGCTAAATAAAAGATTTAACAACTAGTTGGGCACAAATTGTGCATATTAATTGTAATAATTGTACACTTTGTTGACGTATCTAAATAAATAAATAATAAATGCATTATTAATTGAAGTAATTCGCCTTTTTGGCGCAACTAAATAGATAAATAAATAAACAAACAAATAAATAAGTATTTATATTTCAATTTTCAATACAAAATATTTGGCTACATATTCGGCGATATCCTAAAGATGTCGTCTTGAGTCAAGGCTTTAAAATTAGGGTCAGTATCGTGAACTACAATTACATTGTAATGTTTTGAAATTACATAAATATTGAAATGCGTATTATGAAAGAATTCATGTGAAGTGAATGTTATTCGCTTCGGGTACGAAAACGTGAAGCTCTGATATAATATATCAATAGTTCTTCGTTATGTTGTTTAGGGTAGGTAATCCTTCCGTAGATCACAAACTGAAATCTTTTCTTTTTTGAAAATTGCAGCGGTATTTTATGTTTGTTGAAGTTTACAAATATGATTTATGGTTGTGAAATTTATAGTTCAGCTCTCTGCACTTCTTCTCTTTATTCTTAAAGATTAAAGATTAATTATTCTTAAAGAGTTACACAAAATCTTCTTAACTACATATTATTACTTGTAAATGTTTGTACCATGATAATACCAATAAAGATATAAAAAACTGGACACTTAGCTAACACTTTTTAGTAACGTGTTTCCTATTTATGTTCCTAGTAATCACAATCCATCCATTATCAGAGTTGAATTATCGCCAAATTATTTTTGCCGATACCACACGATAAGATAAATAGATAAAATTAATATAATTTTATAATTAGTTCCACCGTTGCTGGTGTTTTGAGCGATAGTTTTAAACGGAAAATAATGGATCCCTCTTTAGTGTTCTGGTTCTCGTTTTTGCTATTAGTGATGGTGCTGGCAACACTGAGATATTTTAGTAAGTTCTAGATATATATTATACTAGTGGTTTATTTGTGTGTGATACTACGCAAAAAAGTTCCATGTAAAAAGTCGAAAATCGAAAATGTGCCTAATGCATTGTTTTAGTGGTCTCAAACCCTCTTCGCATTATTGCCTTCAAATGAAAATAATTGGGTGCATATCGGTTGGATGGATTCAAAGTTTGTAAAGGAAATCCGTACAAACAAAACAAAATTTTTGTGTTTTATAATTATACAGATTAGTAAGGGTAGAAACTAATTCGACTATAACGGTCTCCATGGTATTCATCCTTATTTCAAGTCAACTGCATCTGCTAGTGGTTCACTATTGAACAATAGACAAAATAGGTCCACCATTCGAAGGGTCCTAGGTTTGATTCCCAGCGAGGCAGAAATTTGAATGATGAGTTTGAATTTCTGTTCTCTGGGTGTGTGTTCTTATCTTTATGTGTTGTCCATGGCACCCACGACACAGGGAATCCTAGTGTGAGGCCACTGTGCTATATACCAGTTTAATGTTATTTAAGATAAATCTTTCTACCTCTTTGTTATACATAATTTTCTGAATTAATATTGATGGTGGTAGGAACGAGTTGACATTCAAAAATGGCAACAAGTGGTTGCAAAAGTAACTGCGGTATTACCAGCATTAAAGTACTTGCGTGATTCATCGAAACGTACAATGCCATCTGTTAGGTCGGTGGAAAATTAAATAATTGTCAGTTGTTGATATCACAGATAACAAATTACGTACCGGTACATATTTGTTTAATGATTTTAACCACAGACTTAAAAAAAGAACCAGACGGATTTTTAGCAACAAATTCAGTGAGGCACCCATAGTAATACAAACTCCTCTATTCGTACAAGTATCACACGCGACATTGACACCATGCTGTTATAATCGGCCGCCATTACCGCGTCGGATTGGTCGGACCGCACTAAAAATTACGCACACATGGTTGGTAAGCGGGCGGCGTCACTCTCGATAAGACAAGGTGACGTCTGTTTCTTTTTTCAAGTCTGTGGATTTTAACCTTGTATTATCGCGGATATAAAAATTTTGAATGTATACGACAAATATTTTTAAAGAATACAAAAATTGTGAGTACCTGTTTGCATTCAAAATATGTACCGAGTTGATATATTAATTCAGAAGTGAAATTATTCCTGTCCTTAATTTTTTTTGTAAACAAATCATGCTAGAATAGTGAAATAGGAATGGATATTGGATATGGACAAAATGATACATAATTTTGTGATGTCCCGATGATGACGGCAATATGATGATGATGATGATAATGATGAATAGGGCTAACATATCAATTTTGTCATTGAAACCTACTAACATCACTATGCAATCTCACTACTAGTAGGTACTCTAGTAGAAGATTTTAAGTTAACAAAACAAGTATGTATTTTAAAGAATTATTTAATTAAAAATTAATTTAAAATCTTTATTATTCTTTGTTAAGATAGATATACATTTTTAAACAAAGATCTTATAGAGATTGTTTCTTGACGGTATCTGAAAATTTACGAAATCCATTCTATAATTACAACCACGTATAACTATAGTTAATACAATTTTGATCCAAAATTTACTTAGTTTAGTCCATTGAACGGTGTAGGAATTTAATATTCAAATTGCACATCTCAGGTATTTAAATATTATAAATAGTTATAAAATGTTATGTTATTTAACTGCACTCTCTAATATTTCGATGGCTTACCAGAGTATCACATATTTCTTAATGAATTATTCGATAATAATATGTTGTTGTTTATATGCAATGGATTTGTTCTTGCAAATTAATATATCCTGTCATAGAAATTAATGCTGTTGCATGCTTGCGACTGAATAAATGTTTCTTTCTTTCTTTCTTTCAAATTAGCTACCGCGAAAACTAATAATCTAAATTAGAGAACTTTAATTTAAAAAATGGAGAAAATAAGAAGAGATCTAAAGACTTAGCTTTCACTGATCTAAAACTAAAAAGAAAAAAATAAAACGGTATAACCCTAAATATGGAAAAATATGGAACAAGACTGATTAAAATAAGAGACCAAATTTCATCTTAGTAAACACCAATGACACCTGTAGAAAGATAGTATTGAAAACAGATACTATACTTGTAGATGAATTTCAATCTTATTGTTTTGAAATACTGTTGAAAATCGAACTAGTTGCAAACGTTCAAAGTATTTTTGAATCTGTTTCATTATCAGTTCTGGATATGTGACAAGATTATGTTCACATTCGTACCAATATGCTACTTGAAAACAATCTCGCTAAAAAATTTTGTTTTGTGATCAGTGAAATTTTAAAACTCTATTTAAGCATTTAAAAAGTACTAGAAAATCAGCTTCGTCTATTTTTTAAAATGAAAATAGATTTGTAAGTGATTAAATCGAAAGCAGCTCCATTCGTTTAAATTATTAAAAGAAGTGGAAGTTATTGTTTTAAACAGTGAAAATAAAAGTGATTACGAAAGTCCAACTGCTGAAGCAAATTTTAAAGATAATTTGAAACTTTTGGATTTTGAAATCATACAAATCAAAGAAGCCAAGGAAGCAATTCAAGAATAAACGACCACTGGAAAAGTTTGAGAAACAAAAGATAACCCAAGAGAATTCAAAATGGCGCCTTCGATGGAAGAAAATAGGATCTCCAATGATATGCCAGTTGGAGTAGTTGTATACATTGCCGTATTCTCAACATTGCTAGTGATGTCTTTCATGATCTTGTGCATTAAGTTATCATCTCTGGGTAATACCAATATATTTTTATTACATAATGTTTTACAGATTTTATATTATCTAATATCGTAATCTAAAATATTATTTCTGAGAAGGATTTGGAAGTAAAGGTTTCCTTGAATCAAAGCTGGAGCGTATTACATAAATGCTTAATGCTGATCCATTGTGAAATCTTGGATGAGTTAGTGGCCAACACGAGTGTTGAAAGACGGCCGGTTTCTAAAAAGCTACAAAAATTAACTAATGAACTTTTAAATCTAAAGTCAAACGTCACGGGTTATTGAATGCATGATTATTCGAACAACATGTCAACTGTCATGTAAAGAAACTCGATTATAATAATTAACAGAACTGTTAACTTTTGAATATCGGAAGTTAAAAAATATTTTAAATCATATTCAAAAACTAATTAAATACGGAACCCTTAAAACTGTGAATAGCGGAATGACACGCAGACGCTTCCAACGATACCACAGTCATAATATCGAAATAAGACGTTACGTAGAGTAAAATTTCTGCGGAAATTGACAATCACACATAGAGAAATGCTGACTGCAATAATAAACCTCCGTATTATTTCTTAGATGAATCAGTGTTTCCCAACGTGGGGCTCCTCGCCCCACAGGGGGGCAATTGGATAGTTAAGGGGGGAAATGTAAAAATGGACTTGACACGACTTTAACCCTTTCGCTTTTGGTTATTTTAATGAAATGCTAGAAATCGGTGACAAAATTATGTATGGGGGGCATAAAAATTTTAGAAATGTTAAAGTGGGGCATGGCCTAAACAAAGGTTTATCCCAACACTGAGATAAATACAATTACCGTGGTGGAGTATGCTCTAGGCAGCGCTCTGGAGGAGAGACCATAGCCCAGTTACAGTAGTGGGCCATTAATGGGTTGAAGCCAGCTAGCCAGATAAATGCAAAAAAATCACGTAGTTATGAGACTTTTATACAATCGAGTTTCAAACAAATAAAAATATAATAGCTCGATTTCCATGTCCGGGAGTGTGAAAAATTTTCCTTATCGATAAAAATCGTCTGTAATAATCTTATCAAACGTTGTGACGTCCCTTCATTCTTTGTTTTATTTATTTATAGCAATAAAATTTTTTTTTAGTACTTACATCTAATTTTCATTAGAGAGATGAATGAAGATACTAAAAAAATAAAAACAAAACAATTCGTGATAAGATTTGATTAAAGATTGACAGTATGAACTTAATAATGAAATTAATTCATTCAGAAGAACTTTCAACAATGGTTACTTCTATATTTATTTGGAGTAATGAAAACCTATTTTACTTATCATGTTCATTATGATCAAAATCATCACCTTTGCCACTCATCACTACCGAAACCATCATCACATCATCATGCAATGGTTTGATAAGATTAAGATCAGTCTATAGAGATAAGGTTTCTTTTGTATTATGACAAGTATGTTGAGTCATATCGCGAATAGGTTACCTTAAATTTTTTACTAAATAGATGGAAATTACACATTTTGACTTAAAATCGTTACTAAATTTAACCGAGTATTATACATGTCGTTTTTATATACGTTAACATAGATCAAAACACAAGTCTAACATTGTTGATCAGTCCAGATAAACAATTCTTTACCTAACGTATTTTAACTAAACTACCTCAAAGAAGCGAATGCTTGAAGTCTTGAACTGATAATATTCGATAGAAAACACTAATCTTCAGATTCTACAGCCACTTCAGAAACGATAAGCGAGATGTCGAAATAACTAGAAAATTTGTGTTATCTATCAGTTTCTTCAATAAAATCTGTCGAATCTGCCGTGAAAATGATCGAGCAAAGTGTATTAAGTAAAAAATAAATTCCAGAACCAAGTGCTGTTCCGATAAATTGCGTAAAGCAATTTTTTGTGAGTGCTAAAACGCGTAAAACACAAAATCGCGTAAACATAAAATAGCGTAAGACGTAAAACCATTCAAATCGTTTGCTGGTCAAACGTTTGTCGAGTGGCATATCAAAATGGCTCCTATGTTTGGCTCACCGAACTATGACTTCTACGACGATGATCATAGTAAAGTGGATGTCGAAAATGACCATACTGGATTGACAGAGATGGCATTTTGGTACATGATTGTGCTGATTGGAATGCTACTTCTCTGGCTGCTTCTGTTCTTCTGTCTTCGCAGCATTGCATTGCGTAATTATTTTAAATACTTTGTTTAATTTTAGCCCTTACACACACATGCCATACACACACTAATCTAACCTAAAAATTGTTTTGTGTTGTGTGTGTGCTATAACCTTGCTTAGTCAGTGAATCACACAAAATGTTTGGCGCTGTAGTTGCCAACGTTACTTCTCATTGAGGTATAGATCATAATGCCTTCACTTGAATCGCAATGGTAAATATTGGTAAAAATTAATTTAAGTATCGTACGTAGTAAGATTTATTAGAAAGACAAATGATTAATTTGGTTTAGTTGGTAATTGTGTCTGCTGATCAAAAGTATTCATTCGCGAGTTATCCGGGATAATAAGCCAGCCCAAAAAAATATATGGGAAAACGGGATATTCAGAAACATTGGTCAAAATAAGTTCCAATATTACCTCCATTATGTTCTACAATAGCATTTCCAATTGATTACAAATGCACGTCATAATATTATGGTTAGGAGCTAATTTTGAATTTGTACTTATATGAAAAATTTACATTGGTATAAAGATTCAAATTCCTGTAAGTTATTAATATAACCAAATTAGTAATATAACCTTTATCTATACTAATATTATAAAGAGAAAAGATTTGATTGTTTGCATTGAATAGGCTCCGAATCTACCGAACCGATTTGAAAAATTCTTTCACTGTTGGGAAGCTACACTATCCCCGGGTGACATAGGCTATATTTTTTTTACTATTTTTCCTGAAGCGAAGCGAGGGCGATTTCCTAGTCTATAATACAAAAGGTTCTATCAACTCTATTGAAAGAACCTAAAGAAAGAACGTGTCATCAAATTTCATAGATATTAAACGCACCTACAATTTCTGTAATGTGTATGTGGCAACGACTTAAGTTTGAAACATCATACCTGCCTGTAACAGTTTTCGTTTAACAATAGTCAAACGGCCACCAAATAGCAGTAACTTTAGTCAATGATTCAATTTAAATTATAGTAAAACGGTACAATAGATTATTAATTACCTTGCGAACATTATCATACGCATGGCTCAGCTAGTAATATCCTCCTCATCACAACATAAAATAAAAGTAACTGACCGAAACGCAATGTTGGTTCCTATTCATTACAGAAACGGCTGATGTATTGTAGTAGGGTTGACGTAACATTTCGATGGCTCCTAAGTATACTGAGTCAACTGTACTTCTAATAACTTTACAGGAAGTCGATAAGAAGAGTGTATTATAATAAATAAATAAATTAACTATGTACTTGAACCAGTGTACGCCATTTGTTTTTTCGTTATTTATAGGGATATGATTTTTTTAACACAGGTAGATAGGAAATGAAGTACATGTTACTAATATCCTAAAAAGTTAAATTGTCGAAATTTGTTAGTTGACTCAGTATACTTAGGAGCCATGGATTTGGTGTTTGTTTTATTACAGTTACAAATAAAAATACTTTTTAAAGAATCCTACCTAAAAAAATAAATCCTACCTAAAAAAATTCAAGTGTGCGTACCACATGAATATCTGTAAATACACGGAATGTGGTGCGAAACTACGCATATTTACTACGGCATAGGTTACTAGTATTGTAATATTACGGCATTGAATCAACAATCCGCCATTAATGTTCTTGTTACCGGAAGGTGATAAGACGATCTGATAAGCACACAACTTTTTTATTCTCATAAATCAGTCAAACAAAACAGTCTAATTTAATATGTATTATGTATTACTTGTTAGATACATTGCGTTTTCATGCGATGGCCAAGTCAATCTATTTATTTAGTACATAAAAGATTTTTAATATTGATATGGTCACTTTAAGATGTTGTTAGGTTAGCTAATTACGTAATAACTTAAGACAGAAGGACCCTAAAGTAGGGACTGAATAAATTAACCGACTTGGTATTACATGCATCTCACAATTTTTTACGGTAGAAGAACTGAGTTGCGAGACTTGGTTTTTTTACAAGTTATGTTTTTGATGGCATATTTTATTAGAGTAATAAAAGCATTATTTTTAGAAAACATTGAATAATTGGGTTTAATATTTTGATAAACATTTATTTTCAACCCCCAACGCAAAAAGACAAGTGTCATAAGTTTGACGTATCTGTATAAGGCATCGTAGCTCCCAAACGGATGAACCGATTTTGATTTAGTTTTTTTTGTTTGAAAGGTGACTGTTCTTAGTTATGTTTAGTGTAAATAAAGCTGTCGGGGGTTTTTAAATTTTAATTGAAAGTTATAACAGGTGTTATGTAGGTACCTATTTATTTATATAAAACTTTATTATACCTTCTAAATAATCTAACATTTTAACAAAAAAATAACCGACTTCAAATGAAGTACATTGTACTTTTGACATGGATAACATTGTCAGATCTCGCTCAAATTTATGTGAGACTACACGACAAGCACCAGCTTTCAATTAAAAAAATAATTATCGAAATCGGTTGGCGCAATATTGAATTATTCGTCCATTTATCGCGCACATACTTAATGCAAATTTAAGACTTGTATGATTTTGACATGGATGCCATTGTCAGATCTCGTTCTATGTGGGACCACACGACAAGCACCAGCTTTCGATTAAAAATCATCTTATCTTAATCATCCAAATCGGTTTACCCAGTCCAAAGTTCTGAGGTAACAAACATAAAATAAAAAAACAAAAAAATACAGTCGAATTGAGAACCTCCTCCTTTTTTTTAAGTCGGTTAAAAAATGGTACAACAGGTGGGACTTAATGCTAGAAGCATTCTCTATCCCGGATTTGCGTACTGAATTTAATCAATGTTATACATGATTGAAAGTAGGTACCTACTATCCTTTATTCCAATATTATTATCAAGTTCATTGATATTAAAACATGATAGTGCAGTCATTGAAGCATTATTGCTCCGAATTTTTTTACTGTGAACCGATTTGCGTGAAATTTTGGAATTAGGTTCATCTTACCCTTAACTTCAAAAGTGAAAATGATTTAAACTCCGCACTCACCCTGGGGGTGGTTGCCACCCCTTCTCGGGGGTGGACATTTTTTTTTTCAAAATAACCTCGGATATCGATAGAAGGGCTAATTTTAAGCTAAAAATTATCTATAAAGTTTTTCGAAAAATCCAATACTTTTCAAGTCATTGGCAATTGAAAAATCGCAATTTTTTCACGTTTTTCATCGGTCTTTTGCAAATATCTCCAAAAATATATGTTTTATCGAAAATTTTATAAGTACCAAAATTGTAGCAGATAAAAAAACGAACAATTTAGTTTTTTTTTAAATCATTCTAAGTGCAATATTAAGCTAGATATTGAAGATCAAAGCCGTTTTTTATTTTGTCTGAAATTTAATCTATGTGTTCAATGCCATCTAGCGGCGAACAGATGCATTTTATGCATTCTGCCATAAAGAAAGTTTTTGTAGTGCTTGAAATAAGCTTTAAAATGAGCACTGTTAAAGGTCTTTTGCACGTAAAATAAGTGAGCTGTATTGAAAATAAGAAGACCATTTAATATTTTTTCTTTTAAATCAATGGGTTTCATAAGTGCCATTTCCGCCAAAATGAAAATTAATCGTATTCCGCCTAGAAATAACTTTATTATGAAGAGTTTGATAGATTGTATCAGTTTGGCTGCTTCAGGACACATATTTAAAAAAAAAATCAAGATTAAAAAAAAAACAAAATTTCAAATTTACAAAAAAAAACACCTTTTTTTCATAATATCTCTAAAATGACGACAGATACGTAAAAAAGTGTAGGGATGAAAAATTTAGGTATTTTTCTGACGAACAATTTGTTTTTTTTTTTTATTTCTGTCAAACAAAAATTGACGGAGATATGATTGTTTAAAGAGCGCGCGGCAGCGCAATCACAGTCTCTCTTAAGCCCTTTAACCCTTCACCGTTTTAAAAAAAGGTTTTTTACTATATATTGCAATGAAGGATGTTGTAGCTCTGTTAATTACCTTTAAAATGGTTTATTATAAATTGTGATAGCATGAAAATTGAAGGAGTTATGGTCCAAAAACTTATCATATTTTTTTCTACTCAGTAACTGAAAATTTCGGAGTGTGAATATTTGGAGCAAGTTTTCTCAAAGCTGCTACAAAAAACACTGCTGTAAAATTGTCATCGCTAATTCCAACCGTTGGTGCCATAGATGAGCATACCAAGAGAGTTTATCTGCAAACCCAGATTTGGCTTGGTAATAAAAACATTTGTCCAACGGATTAGGGGTGGATCATGAGTGACGGCTTATTGACTCCACTTAAGTCTGTAAATCCACCCGCACCACAAGAACTCCTAAAAATAATTTTTTGCAACTGCAAAAAAGGATGTGGAACGTCTTGCGGGTGCAGAAGAGTTGGCCTATTCTGTAATACTACATGCGGAACGTGCAGTGGAGATAATTGCCAAAATAGCCCATTAATTCAACCAGATATTAATTGTGACAGCGACTCCGACATTGAGTAATGAAAAATAATATATTTTAATAATCTGGTACGATGTATTTTATGTAGTATCTTATGTAATTTGTAAATATTTTATTCAATAAATGGCAATTTTTTACTCTATAATTAAATTATTTTTAAATATGTAATCATATATATTTACTGTTTTAATTTAGGGGTAGTTTTAAGGGTAGCAAAGTTGAAGATTATGATAATCACTTTCGAGAGTGTAGAATAATATTTAAATCCTTTTCATTTAATTAAAAAAAAATTTTTTACAATTTTTTATCAAGGGGTTGTTTTTAAGGGTTGAAAGGGGGTTAAAAATTTGACTTTTATTATAGAGAACAAAATAATACTTACTCTATACTTACATCTTTTTATATCATACCAAAGTAATTTTTTGTGATTTTTTTAATTTAGGGGTTGTTAGCAAGGGTTGTAAGAATTTCAAGGGGTTGAAAATGATTTTAATATGAGGTAATTGTGTTAGAAAACACTTTACAATTTCAAAACTTACTATTACACATGTTTTCTAGCGATAAAATGGCTCAATGTTAATTTTTCCATTAAGGGGTTGTTTAAACCCCTTAAAAATAATTTGCGGAGTTCAGATTATTTTCACTTTTGAAGTTAAGGGTTAGATAAGCCTAATTCCAAAATTTCATGCAAATCGGTTCACAGTAAAAAAATTCGGAGGTAACACCGTATTTTTCGCTTCAATGACTGCACTATGATTGTCTCAATCCTAATCAGTTAAATACCTAAATAATATCATGAATATTTTAGCCTCATTAAAAATTGTTATTTTGATCTGAATTACTTTTTTTACAAAAGTATCTGCTCTTGCTATCTTTGATAAGCAATATAACCTCAGATTATATTTAAATATAGATTTAATCTCATAAATTGAATTTATTTCTATTTTGCTTTATTGAAATGCAAAATTACTGTTGCGGTTATTTTAGAAGATGTTGGCGTCAAAAGATTTATACTATCTTATATCTCGTGTCACAATTTTAGTTACCATACTTACTCCTCCGAAACGGCTTGACCGATTTTTATGAAATTTTATTATGCATTATTCAGTAGGTCTGAGAATTGGTTACTATCTATTTCTCATGCCCCTAAGTGATAAGGGGTGTCCACCCCTAACATTTAATTTTTATTTTGGGGACCAAATTTTATTTTTTTATTTTTTTATAATGTGACATTAAAAAATACATACAACCCTAAATTTTTACTCTTCTAATACCAACCCCTATTTTTTAATATGATTTTTAGGTGATACGAAGTTCGCACGGTCAGCTAGTTATAATATACAAAGAACATACCTACATAATTATCAACCATCCACCCATATCCATCGTTAATCATTACTTGACTAATGACTCAAAGCTAACTTCATCATGTCGGTTTTTGGCTGTCGGTGTGCGTGTGCATCGTAAAAAAATTACGCTCATATTTTTTCCAAACGAGGTATAACTTAAATCAAAACTTAAACCAACCAATCCCATTCACTCCTTCATTCTTCGATCTGTTGAATCATACTGAAATATTATTTTTATTTACCCATGAACTAAAACCAAATAATTATAGCAAGAATGCCGTTAATTTGATAAACATAATTTATTTATCATTACTACGTGCCTTCACGTATATTTTCTGTATTTAGGTCTTTGATATGCTGAGAACGACAAAAAGCGTTATTGATGCACAAACATTACGAAATTTGAGGCAGGTTTTGCAGTTTCATTTTACATTTTAATTTAAAGGGTACTTACGATTTTTATATTTTACACCGATATGATATTAATGAATAATAACTTTTTCCTATTCTTATTAACACTTAATAATAACAGGCCCTACTAACCGTCTACAGTACATTCAATCAATCAATCAATCAATCAAGAATCATAATAATCTTTACTGTAGAATACAGGTGCAATTTAATTGTCAGATGTTACAACTCAAATAAAATAATCTCTGTATTTCTGTCACAAACGGGCATACAATATTATAAAAGCAATAATAAAATCTTATAAAATTACTAGCTGTGCCGCGCGGTTTCAATTTGTGGAAAAACTATTTAAATATATGATGTTATATAGCCTACAGCCTTCTTCGATAAATGGACTATCAAACACAAAAATAATTTTTCAATTCGAACCAGTAATTCCTGAGATTAGCGCGTTCAACCAAACAAACTCTTCAGCTTTAAAATATTAGTATAGATAAAATAAAACTTACTGATAAAAATAATTACATGTTAAGTCTAAATTCAGTCCGTCGTATACAAGTTTAGTCACAGATGTCTATTGGCGGAAATATAGCATTGCAAGCTCGCTTGCTATAAAATTGCAAGAAACTTCAAAACCAGTGGCAAGAAGAAGTATCTATTCAAGGAAAATTGCAATTCGAATTTCAAGGAAGACAAAATCAGTGGCAAGCATTGGCTATTCAAAGTAATTTCAGATGGACAAGATGCCTGCACGAGGGAACGAACGGATAAAGGTCATCAGTTCATTGACCGTGACGTCCGTGACTGATCCTTTAACAGTGACGATGTAACTTCTACGTATATAATGAAGCTCTCGGCGAAGGATCTCTGTGATTTGCACTGCCCCTTTCTGACCACGTCATTAACGCTGTTCAATAACGTCACATCTCCAAGATATTTGTTTGAAATGGAGTATAATTGGAAGGAAACAAGACCACAAAATTACGTGTCTTAGAAGTGTTGTTATGCAACGCTGTTTTGATAAGTATGTCGTATGTGAACATACATCGCAGGGCAAAAAATGCATTCTTCAGCAGTTTTGAGTTGGCGAAGGCAATGCATTATAAATTAAATTATAAATATCGCAAAACATGCATGCTTATGCTTATTTATGTTATATTATGTTGATTTCAACGCCAAATTCACTTTGTCGTAGAAGAAAAAGGAGAAAGCAGAACCATATAAATAATAATAATATGCTTAAAAAAAGTAAACATAATGTCAATGTCAAAGTCAGAAAGATAAAAGAAAAATACAAAAGGATAAGCACCGAACTATTCCAGGCAACTAACAACTTCGGGGTCAAAGATACGAGAGAGAGAAGTACTCGTAGTAGTATGATCAGACCTTCGTAAAGCGGTCAAATTTTCCACTCAATTCTTTTGTGTCCAATGAGCCGAAATGTCTTCTCCAGAGATTATTGGCTAGACAAATAGGATTATTGAACAGGCCAGGATTAAAGACAGTCTTAACCACAGACATATATCAAGAATAGACGACGCATGTACCTCGAATTGTATGAAAACCAAGCGTGTCACTTTTTTTTGACACATTGTGCTGTCACAAGAATATTTAGTGCTGAAATTCCCCATCCTAGCGATATCAATTCGAAACTGATTCGTTACCGATTCTCGACAACGATTAATGATTCTCAAAATCGATTACCGATAATAATTACCTGTACCCCCCCCCCCCCTGTGTAAATTCCCTGTACTTATATATGTATATGTATTCCCTAAATATTTATATATTTATATATTATTTATTATATATTTATGTTATTATTGGTATTTATGTATGTCCGTGTATTTGTATGTATTCTTGTTATGTAGTATATCTATATCTCATGTTAGCACCTGCCATCAGCTATTTCCACATCCACCCAGGGTTGACTGGTGGACAATGCCATTAGGCATTAAGTTTGCCCTTTGTTTCTTCTTTTTAAGAGGTGACATAAACATGTAAATAAATAAATAAATAATAATTAGGTAAATAGAAAATCGTATGATCGTTTGTAGGCGTAGAATATGTAAAACATAAAAAATGCCTTTGGTTGGTTGTACATAATATTAAAGTATAGTGCTTGAATATGACCGAATAATAGTTTTGTGTTTTATTTAACTTGATTATTTGTTAATTATAAACACAAGCTTCAAAAATGTAAAGATAAATAAAGAGATCATAAATATTATGATTGTTTATAATTTGCTTTCAAGAAATTAAATAAATGAAAAATAAAAAAATATTTATAAACATTTCTTTTATGAAAATCAAAACATCATATGGACACATTTAAACTTACCTAAAGTTAAACGAATATTTTTTTCTAATTAAAAATTCATAATAAAAAAACAGTACATCAATATTCGGTATTGCGCTTGAAATCAGCCTTCGTTTCTTTTTGGAACGAAGTTCCTTATCGCGCGTTCTGAAAGGGGGCTAGACGGAAAATTTCGACACTTTTTGATTTTACGAATGACGACACTTTTTTTGAAGTGATTCAGTAAGTTTTACAGAGATGGCGCTGTACTGTACAACTTTCTGAATCACGCTATTTTTTTTGTGAAGAATTTTAACTTTACACAAATTTTTAATGAAGTACTAGGACATCATGAGCGACTAGGAGGTTCGACTGAACGTATTCACTGAACACAGTCGCATTTAGTCGAACCTCCTAGTTGCTCGTGATGTCCTAGTAACTTCATTAAAATTTTTGTGAAGAATTTTAACTTCACACAAATTTTTAATGAAGTACTAGGACATCATGAGCGACTAGGAGGTTCGACTGAACGTATTCACTGAACACAGTCGCATTTAGTCGAACCTCCTAGTCGCTCGTGATGTCCTAGTAACTTCATTAAAATTTTTGTGAAGAATTTTAACTTCACACAAATTTTTAATGAAGTACTAGGACATCATGAGCGACGAGGAGGTTCGACTGAATCACGCTAGCGTGATTCAGAGAGTTTTACAGTACAGCGCCATCTCTGTAAAACTCATGGCGCTGTACTGTATGCTCTGTATAATGTATACATGGCGCTAGCGTGATTCAGAAAGTTGTACAGAGATGGCGCTGTACAACAAAACTTAAATCGCAAGGAACTTCGTTCCATCCGGGTGTCCCTTGACACCTCTCATGTTTTTTCGAATCCGTAAAACAGTCATCATTGAAATGAATAGAACATATACGGCTATGTTTTGTTGGAAACCAATATCTATGCCCCGTCGCTATAATTCATTTTGCTTTAATATTGGGGTCACTTGAAAACCTTTAATTATAATGTTATCATGAATAAAATCACTATACAGAAACATTAATATTGTAATGAAAAATAATTTGCCTGTTAAAAACTGTCTCTATGTAAATATTATTATTCATTGGTTTTCAAAATCGATTAACATCGAGACCACACCGAGTAAATGAACAACACTATATGCTATATTTTACAGAAACACGACAATATTCACCGTACTACGAAGCTAAGCGACGATTTATAGTAACGATTGTTTTACTTTCATTGCGTGTTCCAGTAAACAAGCCGTATAAATTTTGCTACCAAAATCAGCAATGTATTGAGTAGTATGCAGTACACAGTAAGTTAGTGCTTTTCGTTGTAAAACGTGGTAGAAATGCAATAAATATGAAAAAAATTATTGTAAAATAAATTACTACACAATTTTATAAATAAATTACTTAACGATGAAAAGAAATATTTTTTTTACCTCTGCTAACTGTATTTGTAGAATTCCTACAGTTTAAAACGTTACAATTAGGCATTTTTCGTTATTTCAGTTGACATCTATTGCCAATAGCAGTAAAACGCCAACTAAATGACACGGCGCTCAAATAGGATTTAAAATCCTTTCTGTTACACGTGAAATGTATGAACATGCGGCATCTACTCTAGGTATACATGTCTGTGGTCTTAACAAACTAAAAGATACTCTTATCAACAGTTACGGGTAAAATAAAATAAAAAAATTGTACCAATTTCTATAAATAATAATTATAAATCAAATATGTAATTGAAATGAACCGGGTTAGCTGAAAGTGATTACGTAAATGAGAACATTGATAATAAGATATTTAGATTAGTAAAGATTATCTTGGAAATACTCCATAATGAAAATAAAAACAGTTTGACCCGTTATGAAACTTAGATTACAAAACGAGGCTGAAAAAGACGTCATACCGGTAAGACTGAGTTTGTACAGATACAATGTAACTAACACTGTTGATACCGGCGAATGATAAATAAAACATGTTGTCGTGAATTTCCTCATTTTGTGTTTTAGCGTCGATTCGAGTGACAGTGAAGTGTGATTCAAGTGAATGAATTGAATAATTAAAAAACAAGTGGATTCGAAATTTGAGTGAGTGACATTGAAGTTAAAAATGGAAAATCAGTTTGATGATAGTGCTGTGATAGAAAATGAGAGCGATGAAATATGTGATACGGATGATGCATCTGACGAAAAGTTTTTAAAGTTTGTCAGATATTTAATAAGTTCTAGTGCGATTTTCCTAGGCCTATTTTCGATTCTTATTGTAATCTATCTGATAAAAAGAGGTAAATATACAAAAATCTATATTATTATACATTTGAAATAACGTTTGACATCACATCGATATTGCATCGCTGCACATTTGTGTTGGGGTCATAGGAATTGATGCGTGAACCAAATTTACCTTAGTAGTTAACTTAGTAGTTGGCCCGGAGCCACTCAAGTAGGCAGTGTCGGCGTTAGAACCACTGGCGCCCCAGGCAAGAATATTGTGGCGCCCATTTAAGAAAATCAAAATCGAGACTTCAAAAAAAGGAGGAGGTTCTCAATTCGACTGTATTTTATTTTATGTTTGTTACCTCAGAACTTTGGACTGGGTGAACCGATTAGGAAGATTTTTGTTTTATTTGAAAGCTGGTGCTTGTCGTGTGGTCCGACATAAATTTGAACGAGATCTGACAATGGCATCCATGTCAAAACATATAAGTCTTAAATTTGCATTAAGTATGTGCGCGATAAATGGACGAATAACTCAATATCGCGCCAACCGATTTCGATGATTCCTTTTTAATTGAAAGCTGGTGCTTGTCGTGTAGTCCCACCCACATAAATTTGAGCGAGATCTGACAATGGTATCCATGTCAAAAGTACAATGTACTTACTTCATTTGAAGTCGGTTAATTTTTTGTTAAAATTTTAGATTATTTGCTCGAAAATTTTTTTGCTAAACCAATAGGTTTATTAAGAATTTTATTTTTCCTTCTTTTGCTCCTGACCCCAAATGTGGCGCCCCTCTTTTGGGGCCCCCTAACGACGGCTCTGCAAGTAAGGATTTGATGATTCGATGGTGTGGTTTTACTATCAAAAAGTGTTTGTTAATGGTATTGTAAATACTTAAAAAAAATAGTTTGACTTTTGTCTAGTAAATTAAAAATCATTGCCTGTGACAGACAGACGTACGAGTGATCATATTCGGAGGTCTGAACCTTCGACTTTTGTGTTTTAATAATTCTGATAATTCGTTTACATCGATTTGTTCATGCAGTGAGAATTAAGTAGGTCAGTTGAAGTTTGCCATCATAGGTTCCATTATTATAAGTTCCGTTAATCCATCCATTATTAAATAATGTGTTAGGTGGGTTAATAAGCCACGTGGTAAAATTATTATTTAATCCCGAGGCAACTTTAACCAATTTCAAAAACAGGAGCAGGTTCTCAGTTCGGTTTTTTATTGTTTTTTTTTTATTTGAAAGAAAATTCTAGAATAGTTCCATATTTATTAAAATTCAGAACTGTTACTCCTAAAATAAATATAACTGCTAGATAAGTAGATATTAAGTAGTGAAGTTTTATTTGCTTACTTGCCACAATTTTTGCAATTTATTTAAACATATTACACAATATGTTTCTTTGTTATTTATTATATGTATTATAAACTTTTACAGTAAACTTACCATTGAACAGTAAAATATGTTTTTGTTTCATCTCATCCTTCATTTCATCTCACTTCATAGATATTAGATATTGACTAGCTGTTGCCCGCAGCTTTGCATACGGAAATTATGTTTTAACTTATTCAAACGTTTATCCTGTTTCCGGGGAAACCTTTTAATTTTCCGTGATGAAAAGTTGTCTAAAATATGACCCAGGGTATCAGTAACAACTTTACCAATTTTCATCGAAATCCGTTCAACGGTTTTTATTTGATGCCCGGACAGACTTCGAGTTTCTATTTTTCCTTCTGGAGTACCCGCGAATTATACAGCCAAATGATTTGATAGTCACTTTAAAATAAATGCA
>CAWVQL010000282.1:0-25975 GCA_963932265.1 Thymelicus lineola | reverse complement strand
GGGTTACAAGGCATTCGGTTTTCACCATAACTAAAACTGTATTTTTAGTGCTCTAAATCAATGAACTAAACTGCTCCAAATGATAAAATAACGTAAGATGAATCAGTTATTTTTTAATTAAAAAAGTATGTAAGTATTTGTATACCTAATAATTGATTATCTACATTTAATAATAATAAACATCTATTTATCTACATTTAATAATGATAATTGTTTATCTACATTTTAAATTTATTTTATTGGAACGAACTTCCTTATCGCGCGTTGTGAAAGGGGGCTAGACGGAAAATTACGACACTTTTTGATTTTACGAATGACGACACTTTTTTTGAAGTGATTCAGAGAGTTTTACAGAGATGGCGCTGTACAACAAAACAATACTTAAATCGAAAGGAACTTCGTTCCATCCGGGTGTCCCTTGACACCTCTCATTTTTTTTACTAGCTTTTGTCCGCGGCTTCGCCTGCGGTAGAGTGGTGATTAAGTGGTGGATTAGGATACATAATATTAGATATTAGATGATGCCCGTGGCTTCACGCGCGTTGTTATCGATTTTTTACAAATCCCGCGGGAACCCTGAACTTTTCTGGGATAAAAAGTAGGTCGGTTTGGTAGTTGTGGAGCACAGATTACCCCCAATAGATACCGCATACAAGGCAACTGACGCGCGCCAACACGTACGTGCATTTGCATGTTCACGACATTAGTGTCGACCAATACTGACCCGTCAAGTCAAGTCAAGTATGAATTAGAAATAGCCAATCACAGCGCATTATTTTGTCCCCCGCAAGCCGCGCCTTCCGCCAAATTTTGTGAGTTCAAACTCTAAGAAAATTACACTTATGCGGTATCTGTGTTGTGGCGTGATTGAGGAAAAACATCCAAACATCTTTACAAACTTTCACATTTATAATATTAATAGGATTTATTGGGGTTTAACTCCTTAGAATCGATTTTCATATTTAAGGCCGGGGTATGAAAATTTATGGGGAGTAAATCATATTTCTCCGTTACGTTATACGTTGGCTTTCAACCCATTAATGGACCATTACTGGGCACGGGTCTCTCCTCTTGAGGAGGCCTAGAGCATACTCCACCACGTTAGGGAACATACCAAAACCACGTGCCTCATTTAGGGGGGGGGAGGGGGGTCTTGAAAACACCACGATTGGTCACAGAGGGGAGGGGGGGGTTTAGGTTTTTGTCACGTAGTCAATATTTTAGCAACCATTGTGCCACAAAGTCGTCAAATATAAGCAAAATTATTATTTTTTAACTCTGTTTTTGCAAAAAAGTATTGAAAACCGCATCATACACAGCGATGTATTGTTTTACTGTATGGCGTTATGTGGTAAAGTAAAGCACACTATTTAAATAAAAGCTCATTTACTTTTCACAATGTGGCTGGCATTGTAATCGAAGGGGAAAACCGAACTTAATCGATTTGAGACCGGCAACTAACGGTCTCACCCTTGCGAGCGAAATCAGACGGGGTTCAAAATCGATTGGTTAAAATGTCTATTGGTTAAAATGTAACAACACTAACAGCCAAACGAAAGATTTTATTCAATTTATTTTTTCAAAGATATTTTGAAAATTAAATTGAGAAATGTAGAGAATAGTTTGTTCAAATATCGAATGTTATGAGAGCTTGTTGTTTAAAAACGTATAAAAACAATTGATTGTCTGTGGATACGGTCAATTTCATTTTATTGTTTTATCAAAGTGTTTGTAAAAGTCTTTTAAAAGCAAAAATTCAAGAGTAAATTTTGCCAAAATAATCCGCAGCCGGTAGGATTCGAACCTACGCTCCCAGAGGGAATCTGATTTCGAGTCAGACGCCTTAACCACTCGGCCACGACTGCTGTTGAGTTTTCCATTGAAAATATCAAAGACTTTCTACACAAATGTTATAGTTAACATCAATGATTACAAGTTTTTATTGTTGGTTTATTCGTAAACTTGTTAGCGTGTTAAATGTATGGGGCTGAATTAGAACTACTGCTGTCTGTTATTCGCAACATTTTATAAGAATCGCCGTCAACAAGTTAATTTGACCTTTATGAAGCATTTCAATCGTTAGTTATCCTAATGTTATCCCTAATTTTGAAGTCGGTTATTTTTTGACAATAATTATTTAAAACCATAGACTTCTTATAGGTTTTCCTGTAATATATAAGCAAAGAACTATTTTCTGTATTTTTTTTTCAAAAATCTAGCCTCAGTAGTCAAGAAGATAGGGGGGTGGTCAATTCTCGTTCTTGCTTGAATAATTTTAAAGTTTTCATTACAGAACTATAACAAAAATATGTATATTTGAGATTCTTACAAAATTTGACATAGCACACGATACGGTTTGGAAAACAGTTTATTTTTATTTTCATTTCATATTTTTTTTTATTCACTTGTTCACCTTATACCTTCGTCTTTGGGCCACAAACAACACATGAATACTAAATAGGGATGTTGACTAATTTTAAGATTCAATTTTATTTTATAGATAGAACCTCAATATTCACGAAAAATATATTATAAAAATAATAATCTTCAATTTAAAAACAAAAATTGATAAATAAAAATCACTATCAAATTTCCCACCAAAAACGTCACGTGACGTCACTAAACTATATTCAATACAATCTGTCTACTAAGTTTGTTGAATTTCCATATAAAATTGTTCCAATGACGTCATATTCTCAAAATGGCGTTTGAGGTCACGTGACAGTGAGTACAATTTTTAAAATTTTAAATTAATGATATTTAATTTATTGTGATTGATTTCAATAAAATAATCATATTTTTGGCCTTTAAATGTTACCACTAATATTTTAGACATAAATTTATATTAATTTATAATTTGTGTCAACATCCCTATTTTGACTTTGACTTTGGTCCAGTAGTTTCGAAGTAAATTGGCTGTAACACAGACAGACACGTTACGTTATGCTTTATGAAAAAAGAGGTATTATTTTAAAATATGAAGTGAGGACGATTTAATATAATAATTATGACCATTAATCCAATATTAAGCGCCTGAGGGTAAATACCTAATATTTTGTAATTGTTATTGTTTTCTTTGTAATGTGTTAAGTTGTAATATGTTAAGATAAGTAGATTAAGATTTATGTCATGTGTTAGGTTAATAACTTATGGGTTTGTGTTTTAATTGTACGAAAGATGACACCACAAGCAAAGCTACGCGAACTCGGGATCGCCCTGAAAACCAGCGGTCGTAGTTTTACTGCGGCCATTGCTGTGTGCGTGTGTTTTCATTTTTCTTTTCCTTGGTGTTGCAGCATCGAAGTAAAAATATTCTATTCTATTTTATTCTGTTCTATTACTACTTACTAATAATGACTAGCGTTCTGTCCCGCGTCTTTGTCCACGTTTTTAGGGATAACAAGTACCCTTAAGTTATTCTAGATCATGGTCTGTCTGTATTCTTTTCAAAAAAATCCAGTCACTTGTTTTTGCATGAAAGAGAAACAAACATCCTTACATTTTCACACACAAACAATCACATTTATAATTTAGTAAAATTATGTATTTTTAATTCCGCTGGATTCAGAAGGCTCAGGACCGGTCAGAGTGGCGCAAGTTAGGGAAGCCCTATGTCCAGCAGTGGACCTCCAAGGGCTGATGGATGATGTATTTTTGGGTGGGCGATGGTAGCCACTTGCCATCAGGTGGATCGTCAGCTCATATGTTTTTTTTATGGAAAAAGCTAGCAAACGAGCTGACGATCCGTCGACCAGTTGAATTAAAAAAAAAACTAACCTACTCTGTAAGGTGTAAGAAACTCCACCTATCCATAAATCCAAGCCTAATTCCCCAGAAGAACTTTAATAACACAAATGAAATGTTGGACCACGTATCTAATCCAATTATACAAATACCAAAAGGATATATTAATTTTACATTGTACAAACCATCAGTTCAAGCTTATATTAGTTCTAAACTTAGTTCAGACTTCAGTCGTAAGACTCGTATGCTGGCTAGCATTATGCAGGATTTCCCAGCTTTTGCTTGATTAAATGGAGTTGTGTCCATAGTCTAAAGACCGAATCCAACATCTACATGATATAATTTAAGTATTATGATGAATTTGCCGGTTAGTAACTTACTTCAAGGGGCTATTTATGTGGTTAATAAACAAGTTATATAGTTAAAAAACTCAATACAATATTATAACGAAGCATTGAAATATAATGTCATAGAACAGACATCTCGAACAAAATGTGTGTCCCGCCCGAAAGGTTCGATTTTCAAAATTGAGTCCCCGTTTTCCTTTCAAAATCAAACGAATCCATTGAAGATTGAAGCTACGTGGCGCCAATGCATTGGAACAAACATGGTGTTCGGGGTGTCGGTTCTATACGCTAGTAATAATACTTCAATGTAACGAAGCTATAATTTATAGAAGTGGTCTAGAATATTAAAAAAAAATCAGCAAGATGTTTCAGATTTCGTATTGTTATGCGAAAAGTTTTCGTCTCAAAATACTCGATATTTTGAATGACACTATAATATTGTTTATAACTATAAAAAAATGTTTATTGTAAGTCGTTAGACAGTTCCTCGTCTGGATCCAAAACTGTATGTATGTACATAGTATCAGATAATGCTTATACAAAAATGCTTTGTCATCAGAAATAAAGTAGCATGTAAAATCGAGCTGTTCATGACTAATTAACAGACGTGTGGCTTCAACCCATTAATGGCCCACTACTGGGCACGGGTCTCTCCCCTTGAGGAGACCTAGAGCATAATCCACTACGCTGCTCCAATGCGGATTGGTGGAAGGGTTAGTGGCCAACCCGAGTGTCGGAAGTTTTCAAACCGCCTGAGGGCCTCCGACATGGCTGAACGACTGTTATCATATGATAACAACCGGGACCGACGGCTTTACGTGCCCTCCGAAGGACGGAGACGCTCAAGAATTTTTTACCACTAGCGGTCATCCATCCAACTACCGACCGCGCCCGCTGTTGCTTAACTTTGTCGATCTCTTAAGATTATTAACAGAGGTGTTTATTAACAATAACTTTTAGATTTTTTATTATTTTTATCAGTGGTTTGTTCGATCTGACCTCAAAAATGGCTTAACTGATGTGCCTTCTTAGGTTTTCACTTTTAACTAAAATATAATAAGCCTGTTATTCGTATGACAGGTCTTTTATTCATTTTATTAATAGCACTAGATAGAAAGTGATCACCGATAAATCCAACATTTTCGAGAACTTTTGATTTTTAAGTATTAATTTGACTTCGAGAAGGTCCGAACTTTTTAAAATTAACATTTTATTAAAAACACTTCACATCAGAATACTGAAAACCCACTATAGGTACTGAATTTTTTTCTGCATTTTCACAGTAGACCGCATATCTCAAACTCTGTCATGATATTTTATTCAGACCTATTTCAGATCAGTAAAACCATGGACGAGAGTAAATCCGAGTTACCGCGTGAGTAATATAAAGGGGATATATATATTTCATTCGCATTGGAATTGGATTTGAAGCTCAGGCTTCCTTTATTCTGATGCATCTTATACCGCATGATATTGTCCTTATATGTTCCGGCTGTTTTGTTTAGTACGATATGTACATTTGAAGGACATCAATTCAACAATAAATGGATAACTTTATACTTTATTGTCGCATTGTTAAAATTACGGGATATTATAATGGAGATATTATAATGTGGCTATCCATCCCATCCATCCATCAGCCTTTGGAGGTCCACTGCTGGACATAGGCCTCCCCTAATTTGCGCCACTCTGACCGGTCCTGAGCCTTCTGAATCCAGCGGATACCCGCTGTCTTCTTCAGGTCGTCAGTCCACCTGGTCGGGGGGCGTCCTATGCTCCTTTTTCCGAGACGTGGGCGCCATTCAAGGACCTTTCTTCCCCAACGGTTATCGGTCCTTCGCACTATGTGGCCAGCCCATTGCCACTTCAGCCGGCTAATTCTTTGAGCTATGTCGGTTACCCTTGTTCGTCTACGGATCTCCTCATTTCTGATTCGATCACGTAGAGAAATACCGAGCATAGCCCTCTCCATAGCCCGCTGCGCTACTCTGAGCTTGTGGATTAAGCCAATAGTAAAGCACCACGTCTCGGATCCGTATGTCATCACTGGCAACACACACTGCTCGAACACCTTCGACTTCAGGCACTGAGGTAGTGTTTTGGACGACAAGATATGACGCAGTTTCCCGAACGCAGCCCATCCGAGTTGGATTCTACGAGTGACTTCTTTCTCGAAGTTGGACTTACCCATCTGGATCACCTGTCCCAGGTAATTGTATTCGTCTACAACTTCGAGAGCAGCGCCGTCAACAACAACCGGTACGGGTGTGACATGGACATTCGACATGATTTTCGTCTTGTCCATGTTCATCTTAAGACCCACCCGTTGTGAGGCGCTGTTTAAGTCCCCGAGCATTGTACCAAGTTCTTCCAGGGAACTCGCCAGGATGACTATATCATCGGCATATCGCAGGTGTGTGATGTATTCGCCATTGATGTTAATGCCACGTCTTTTCCACTCCATCAGCTTGAACACGTCTTCCAACGCAGCGGTGAACAGTTTTGGAGATATAACATCCCCTTGTCTGACACCTCTCTGCAGTTGGATGGGGTTCGTTGCCGTGTCCTGTACTCTGACGGACATGGTGGCAGATGAGTACAAACATTTCAACACCTCGATATACCGGTAGTCGATCCGGCACCGCTGAAGAGAATTTAGTACTGCCCAGGTCTCGATAGAATCAAAGGCTTTCTCATAGTCCACATAGGCGACACATAACGGCAGATTATACTCCTCGGTCTTCTGTATAATCTGCCGCAGTGTGTGTATGTGGTCTATGGTACTGTAGCCTTTTCGGAATCCTGCTTGTTCGGGAGGCTGGAAGTCGTCAAGCCTGCGTGCAATGCGATTTGTGAGGACCCTCGAAAACAGCTTATAAACGTGGCTCAGAAGTGCAATGGGTCTGTAGTTCTTCAGAAGGGTTTTATCGCCCTTCTTGAAGAACAGCGTCACCACACTTCTGCCCCACGCTTCCGGGGTAGTTCCAGTATTAATGACGGAATCGAACAGTTTTTGGAGCGCCACTAGAAGGGGTTTCCCTCCAGCTCTTAGAAGCTCGGTTGTGATTCCGTCATCTCCCGGTGCCTTGTTGTTTTTAAGCTGTTTGAGAGCCTCTCTAATCTCATACAGGCTGACGTCCGGGATATCCTCTGTGTAGTGTCGGGTCAGTTTAGCTCGCTTGTCACTCTCATCGCGAGGAGGTGGAGCTTGAGAGGAGGTATACAACCGTCCGTAGTATCTCTCAGTTTCTCTCAGAACTTCGGGTTTCGACGAAACCATGGTGCCGGACTCGGTCTTCAACCTCGTAAGCTGACTTTGCCCAATAGACAGATCCCTGGCGAACACTTTTGAGCCCCGGTTTTGCTCAATAGTGTTTTTTACGCGATTTGCGTTGTGTTTACGCAAATCGCGTCGCCTGCACTTGGAGATCTGTTCATTGAGCCGTCGGTATTCCCTCATAGAGGTTGGAGACTGCACACATAGTTCTCGTCGATCCCTCATAAGACCGAGAGTTTGTTCTGAGAGAACCTGAGATCTACCACTAGGGTGGGTCTTGAAATACTTCGACCCTACCTCGTGGACAGTTGTTACCATCCTGGTGTTATACTCGTCCACTGACGTGCACGATTCTAGGCACGCAAAACGGTTTTGCAGCTCAAGTTGAAAGTTTTCGGATCCCTGGATTTGGATAGGTGTTGGGCGAAGCGTAGACTTCATCAGGCGTGACCGTTCCAGCTTCAGGTCGATATTTAATGTGCCTCTTACAAGTCGGTGATCGCTTCCGGTTTTAAACCTGCTGATCACAGAGACATCATTAAATATATGCCGTTTGTCTGCCAGAATGAAGTCTATCTCGCTCTTCGTGGAACCATCAGGACTTATCCAAGTCCACTTGCGTTGCGGCTTCTTTCTGAAGAAGGAGTTCATCATGAAGAGACCTTCCTTCTCCAAGAAGTTAGCCAGCAAGTGTCCTCGGTGGTTCCGTCGTCCAATTCCGTAGGGACCCACTTTCATCTCGGCGCCGCTTTGCGTGCCCAGTCTCGCGTTGAAGTCCCCCATTACAACATTGAAATGAGCCTTAGAGGTATGTATGGCTCTGCTTATGTCCTCATACATAACCTCAACCTCATCGTCAGGATGTGTCGAAGTCGGCGCATATACCTGTACAACCTTCAACGAATACCGTTTGGATATTCTGAGTGTAAGGTACGCTACCCTGGACGACACGCTCCCCACTTGCACAATGTTGTTAACGAGGGACTTGTGAACGAGAAACCCGACACCACCTTGGGACTGATGTTCGCCTTCCCGGTGATAGAACAAGTTTCCGGATTTGAGTATTATCGTGTCCTCCCCCTGTCTTCGGACTTCAGATAAACCCACAATACTCCAGTTTAACTTGTCTATCTCTTCTTCCAGCTCGTTTACCTTGTCGTCGGTCCTCAGTGTCCTGGTGTTGTATGTTGCCAGGTGCAGAAGTCGTTTTTTAGATTGGTAGCCCGATCTCTGCCGGCGATTCTTAGCACCCCCTGCCCCGCCGTTACCATAGCCGCTACCGTAACTAGGAATAGCGGGGCTGCCGGGGACTGGGGGCCGAGGCTTAGTTGTGGCTATCATTGGAGGGTTGTAGCCAGTAGTCACCACGCTTGGCCAGTGCGTGTTGGTGACCGCAGTAGATGTTTTTGGTCCGCAGGAAGACGCTGCTGCCCGTCTCCTGGAGTATCCTATTAGTCGCCTTTTACGACATCCCAGGAAGAAGTAGGAGTGGTGCTATTCTACAAAGTGGACCCGGCACCACACGGGGAATGTGGCTATATATCCATCTAATACGAACTAATAATAATCTAAACGTATTCGTAACGCAATTCTTGTATATATTTTCTAAATCTTGGAAACGGCTTCAATGATTTTCATGAAATTTATAAATTATTTAGTATACAGGGGGTTTCGGAGGCGATAAATCGATCTAGCTAGGATTCATTTTTAGAAAATGTCGTTTTATCGGTGTTTTCAGGCAATGATAAACTTCTACAATATACTCTTCCTGACATCTATTGGCAAGTAGCAATACTAAAGCTACTTCAGTAAATGGCGTTGTTAAGTAACACTAAGCCGAGCAAAGCTCGGTCATCCGGATATTAATAATCTAAACGAGCAATTCTTGTATATATATTTTCTGAATCTCGGAAACGGCTTCAAAGATTTCCATGAAATTTAAAACGCAAGGGGTTTCGGAGGCGATAAATCGATTTAGCTAGGATTCGTGTTTTGAAAATGTCGTTTTATCCGTGTTTTCAGGCAATGAAAAACTGCTACAATAGACTCTTCCTGACATCTATTGGCAAGTAGCAACACTAAAGGCTAAAGCTACTTCATTAGATGGCGTTATTAAGCAACACTAAACCGAGCAAAGCTCGGTCATCCTGGTACTTTTAATTAATGTGAAAGCGCGTTTGAGAGGATGTATCGATGTTTATTTGTTTTCTTAGTCTTTCACGCGAAAATTACTGAATGGATTTTAATGAAATTCAGTACACAAGTAGACCATATTTTAGAATTGCATATAGGGTACTTTACATAGTACCCGGATACCCGAGCTGTGCACGTTTAGTGTTGCTTAACAACGCCATCTACTGAAATCTGGGTTTGAAATTATCAAGATAAATATGCATCTTGATAATTATCCCCCCCCCCCATTCTTCAAGAACCGGGTCTATTGTTTTCTTCAAGTCCGGCAACGCATTGGTGACGCCCCCGGTGTTACTAATGTCTTACTATCAGGTGAATCGTCTGCTCGTTTGCCTGCTTAAGGCATAAAAAAATCCCCATTGTAAAACGCACTCGGAATCCGTTTATAACAGAATATACATATTTATATTTAATTCCACTTTATTACACACAATCCACAAAAAGCAACCCAGGATGAAACAACGAAATTTTTCATGAAATTACGTCATTAAATTAAAATTTTATTTTGGATGGAGGTGGAAATAATTTTGAACATTTAATTACCTCTTATAATCCTTAATTATGAGTTACTTGTTACCCGAGCGAAGAAAGGCTAACCTCGTCGTCTTAACTTACACTTTACGAGGGTTTACCTGCTACGGAGTTACTAGAATGATAATTATGGAGTCACCGGAAATCTATTATATCTATACTAATACTAGCTGACCCGGCGAACTTCGTATCGCCTAACAATTGATCAGTTATCGACCGGAGAGGAAAAATGATTAAATTACTAAAATGGCTATTAAAAAATAAGGGTTGATCGTAGAAGGGTGAAAATTGAGGATTGTATGTATTTTTGTATGTTGTATCATAAAAAAATAGAAATTAAAAATTTTGTCTAAAAAATAAAAAAAAAATATTTAGGGGTGGACTACCCCTAACATTTAGGGGGATGAAAAATAGATGTTGGCCGATTCTCATAGATACCGGATAAGCACAAAAAATTTCATCAAAATCGGTCAAGCCGTTTCGGAGGAGTATGGCAACGAAAACTGTGACACGAGAATTTTATATATAGATTATAACGCTGAAGAGTTTGTGTGGTTGAACGCGCTAATCTCAGGAACTACTGGTTTGAATTGAAAAATTCTTGTGGCGTCTGATAGTCCATTTATGGAGGAAGGCTATAGAGATAGACTTTATAACGTCATATATTTTAGTAGTTAGTTTTTTCCACAATATTAACGCGGATGAAACCGCGATGCACAGCTAGTTATACGTGTATAATATAAAATATACTCTTGCGGAGTCTTGCGGTATCTACTTATTTTATTTTATTTTTTACTTTAATTTAATTAAATGTGAAAAAACTTGCTGGCTTACTAATTTGCTGGCCTGACTATTGGATCTTAATTTTAACTCGATACTGTTTTACTCTACGAGTATAACGCGTCTATACTATACGTCTATACTGTCGTTATTTAATTTAAATAACAGGCTTTTATAGGACATTGTTAAATTAAATAAAAAACAAACGAGCAGAGAAGAAGTCATTTTTGATGTCTATTTGAAACCTTTTTTATTTCTGACATCTATTTGATTTAATCTGTCGTTGTTATCGGATAGGGTAATTCAACCAATTCGCGGCGAAGCGGTGAGAGTCAACACCTGTTGTTTGGCTCATGTCCAAATGCTACAGTATTATTTTTCTCTCAATTTTATTGGCATCAAACGACGTTTGTAGATTGCTGAAGTATAAAAAAATCGTTTTTTTTTTGCTTTAAATATATTTTTTCGCAATTACTAGTCTGTGTTGTGGAATGTTCGAGCCTAAGATTTTTATACAATATATCGTTATTATTATAGGTACCGTTTACTAATCTGAGGGCATCTATAATATATCTATTTCTCGGGATATGAAGTATCAAAATTATTGATCTGAATCTGTTTAGTAGTTTCTGCGCGCTACTATAAACAGATCGATAGATAAAACTCCAAATAATCTTAAATTAAAATTTAAAATACCCCTGACAGTTTTATTTACATTTAACGTAGCTAAGAACTCTCGATTAAGTAACCTTTCACAGAACAAAACTAGACCAAAATCGGTTCATCCGTTTGGGAGCTACGATGCCACAGACAGACACACAGATACACAGACACACAGATACGCTAAACTTAAAATACCCCTGCAGTCTAATTCACGTAATTTAACAAGTTCGATTGCAGTGCAGTTGCAGTTACGTTCCGATCAAAATGACACTTTCCGTATTCTCTTAGCTTTCGTGAGCGCTGTCAAACACGCTCACGTCACGCCAGCGCTTGTAAAAACGCTCACGTCACAAAAAGATATTCTGTTGATGCGTGTCAAGATTTTTTTTACTACTTAATTTCATTATGACTTACGAGGCAAAGTGAAGACCTTCATTCTGCCATATTGAAATAACATATGACGTTTTTTGTGAACTGAAGCACACATTTTTACTTTTTTTATAAGAAATATCATTAAAATCCTTATTGGGATAATAAGTAAATATTCTTCAACGTTTTTTAATGGAAACATAATAAATTGTATTAGATTAATGAATAATTTTATTTGTTTTCTCATATGACAACACAAATACAGAGTACTAAATAGTCGAAGAAAAGATTGGCAGGCGCGCAGGATGCGTGGCAGTTGACGCGCAGTTCAAAAATTACGAGAATACGGTTTAGACGCTAAACTTCAACATGATTGCAGCGTCACCGCAACTTCATTGCAGCGTCACCGCAACTTCATTGCAGCGTCACTGCAACTTCATTGCAGCGTCACTGCAACTTAATCGATGCGTCTTAAAGTTACGTGAATTGAAGTGCTGTTTTTTTCGTCGGGGGTTAAAAACTTATTAAACTATCAATAATAAATCCTGCTTCTGAAATAATTCAGCCTCAGGAGTAGGCATGAGGCATGACCTGTGGAGGTCAACCATGATCTCAACAAATAATAAAATTATGCAACTGATGGGCTCGATTGTCATTTGAAAAGAAGGGTTAATGCCAAAGTGGTCCACGTGGCATTAACCCACATTATCGTACACGAGACACGTACACTTTATATTCAGTAAACTTCTTCGAAACAAGACACAATATATTCCTAATACGCACATACCTACATATTTTGTTGTTGTAAGTAGAACGTACATGAACAGTCGCCACGATTTCAAACTACTAGACTATCACAGTATATTAAAATTTGAAATAAAACCTCGAGTACACTAGAAAAATACGGAGGAAGGTAGCCTTCAATACTAAACCAGTAAATAGACCGAAGTAGAATATCTAGGTATATAACCCAAATATTCGGTTCGTATATCTGTCGAAGCGAGTCCTTAACTAAATTTATGTGACAGCGGCTACATTAGAGGTGTGTGATGGAAACAAGCAGGTGGGAAGACGTCACAGGGCAGCGATTCTCAAAGGTATTTAGTTATTTTTTACACATAATCTATACTATATTATACAGCTGAAGAGTTTGTTTGGTTGAACGCGCTAATCTCAGGAACTACTGGTTCGAATTGAAAATTATTTTTGTGTCTGATAGTCCATTTATCGAGGAAGGCTAAAAGCTACATAATATCATATATTTAAGTAGTTAGTTTTTTTCTACAAATCAACGCGAGTGAAACTGCGAGGCGCAGCTAGTACAATTATAATACAGTTAGTACAAGATCACAGCGGACCTACAGTTACATCCGCTAAACCTAATAGTACTTATTTATGCACTCATTATCGCATTAGTATCAAAAGCATTCAGTTATTACAAAAAATCTTCCCCGTCTTATCCTAAGCTCTTAAGTCTAAAAGAGAAGTCCTACGTCACAATCTCTATAGCTTATAGAAGCTTGGATCCATATCTCGCACTTTGATTCAGACTTGAAAAAATTTTCATACCTATTAATAGAAAAGGACAGTGAGACCGATCACCTAATGATAATTTCTTGCCATAACCTGTATTATATCCGGGTTAACTAGGACGCGTTGTCAGCCAAATAAAAAAAAATCAGTATAAAATACGTACGATTTTAGTTTTATTATAGTTACTGCCACAGATCAATAGACAAGGTAGATAACTCACCGCCTTTATTTGCCTGAGGAAGAAAAGTACCCAGCTGGATTACGTATTTCCTGTATTTACACGCTACCGTTCTCATCCACGTCAAAAACCATGCCGTTTATGTTTTTCTGTCCGGAAGTTACTGGCAGAAAACAGTTGATCAGTGGGCACTGCAGTGTATATTGAAGTAAATTATTTACAATATAATAGACTAAACGATACAACCTAGATACAACCTAGACTCAACCTAGATACTAGGTACAAAAGTTTGAGCACCAACTGCATGTTGTATACGGACGTAATAGCGTCCGGGTAAAAATGTCAAGTATGTTTGTCACTGATACGAGAATGGCAGGTACCTGAGCGAAAGCGACCTTGACTTTAATGGAAAATTTCCCTTGTTCTCAAAGAAACAGTCTTTTTCCGTCCCTTCCATTTCCTTAACGTACGTAATTAATAAAACGAAATACTTAAGAAACTGCGATCTTTTTTTGTTGTTTAGGATTTGTCTCCTAAGATTTGACGTTCTGTTTTTATATTTTAGATAAAATAAAGGCTCACAGGTGATCAAATGAGCCAAAGAAGACTACAAAACAAACTGAAAAACCCGATTCACAGGGCCCAGGACTGGGTGCAGTGGAGTGACAGAGTCTATTAGGAGAGAAGGCTAGGCCACTAGGCGTATTAATAAGGCTAGGCCAGTTGGTCGTCGAGTAGGTTTATTAATAAGGCTAGGCCAGTAGGCCTAACTAATTACATTCTTCAATTTAATTCAATTTACGGTACAAAAACGCAATCTTAAATATCCTTAAATATTCTGTAAAACGAAATAATCTGACAACACTAATGGTAACACTACCTATCCAATCTTAACATCTTTAATATCTTGCAATGAATACTGCATCTGAGAGTAGAGAGAGAGAGAGAGAGAGTTGAGAGTACTTACGACCATTGACCTCAGAAAGATTAGCACTGGCGCCATTGAATGATTCATACTCTTTTTGATGCTAAATTAGGATCAAAATCGACAGAATGCACACGCAGATATAAACATTTCTGGCGAAAGCGTTGCGTGGGCGTCATCGATAACAACACGTATACCGTATACGTCAAACGGTACACGTCACTTTTGCGTCGAAAGGAAATAACAAACTGTGTTTTCTTTGCCAGAAAAAGATTATATTGTTTGTTAAATAGAGCCCCTGTACATGATACATTTTAACGCGTCGACGACGTGCGTATCAAATACGCGCATTCACGGCGCTGTAGATGACGAAAAAGCAGATTGTTGCGAATTTTGAAATAAATTTTAGCTAAATGATAATAAAGTAACCTTTGCGTGTCTGCTGAACACTGAATTTGAACACGATTTATAATTAAATTGTGCTAATTTGTGCAGCACTAAAGAAAAATATTGCACCGTTTAGAAGTTGCTCAAGTAAACTGAATGCATTAGACCCATTTCGAATAGTCCCACAAACTTTGTAACAAATTTTCATAATTACAGAAGCTGGAACTAATTACCTGTGTAATTTAAATGACGAAATTATTAAATAATATTGCCAGGGGTTGCCCTGGCAATATTATTTAATTATGGTGTACGTTGGTACACCATAATTACGGCGCGTGCGTTCGAAATCATTGGTAGGTGTGCGGAAAGCGTTTTCCGCGTTCGATCGCGTTTGCAGCGCGTATACGCGCGTCTTCGGCGCCGTAAAGATACGCCGTGTGCAGAGGCTCCTTGTTGGAATAGAAACGTGTAGGCGATAGCGATGACGTGTTTCAAAGTAGGCTAAACAACATTGGCGACGCGTTGGCTACTTATGTGTTGCATGTCTATAGGCAACCGATTGTTATTATTCATTATTCAGTTATTATTAAAATTACTATCTTAAATAACTAGTATGAACTTTTAACTGTTTTCGTTGGAAGCAAAAAATGTAAATCAGTGCATCAATCTGTAAGAAATCGATGAACTTAGGCAGAAATTTCTTCTTTGGCGACTTCATCAAAAGTCTCTGAATATTGGCATTAATAACTAAATGTCTATGTACACGACATTACAATGAAAAAAACTGAAAGATTCTAGTCTAATTTAAAGTATTAAACCACATTTTAAATATTCAACTTTGTTTTTTGAAAAATATAATAAGGAACAGCCTTTTACAATTTTCAGTAATTTTAACAACAACTATTTAGGATACAAACAAAAAAGAAATATCAGGCGTATGAACCGAATGTTAGTTAAATTAAAATGCACTCGGGAAGACATTATATTATTATATTATAAGCATTAATATTCCCGAAATAATTAAAGGTTTCATAAATTTACCTGAAGTGAGGTATTATTACATATCTAATTACCCTACACCACTCGATGCATCCGAACAGATTTACGACCAAACAATTAGAGGTGAAAAATTTACTTCTGCTATAAAATAAAAATACCTGATCGACAATGGAAAACCCTTGACTTGTTGGGGAAATTGTTTCATTAATAACACAAAAAATGTTTATACGGTTGTAATAGGGCATAAGAAATAAGCAGCTTGTGATAATAATATACGTATTTAATAAAATTAATATGTTGACTTTTCACATTCTCAATGACAAGTTAAACTATTCTTTTTCGTTGGTTCTATTTAGTTGACCATGTATACATACTTTACAGAGCTCACGGAGCTTCGTTCATCGCAACAGGTTGTCCTTTAGACTTTGAAAGAATACAACCGAAATGCCTCAAAATGGTTTAATTTGAAACGTAATAATGAGGTACAAAAGGCGGCCTTATCGCTACACAGCGATCACTTACAACAACAGACAACCTTAAGACTTATCTAATTATATTGTAAAACGCGGGCAAAGCGCTAGTTTCAAGTAGTTTCCAGTAACAATGAAAACATTCGAAGAACTGACGCACGAGGTAAATACTGCATTGCTGAATACACTTCCTCGTAAAATCAGTTAAAACTGTAATAATGCCACTGCACTATTGGAAGCTAGTGTGTTTTCATATCACACATAACTACCCTAATATTTTGTAAGATGTTTGAAACATTAGCGTAGTGTCAATGGCGTAGTGTGAAAACTTTCAGTGGTCCATCGCTTTTGACGTCGAATGAAAACTCGAGACTGTCTAGACATTACGTCATCTCAATAGGGTATTCACCAAGAACAATTTCTAACAATCATAGGTCTGATGGACGTTGATCTTAAAGGTCGTAGCTCATCTACACGACACCGCTCCCACCCAACCAAAGTATGAGAATTCAAATATAGACTTAAAATCGTCCTTTGTAGGTGCACTTTACAATAACAACAAAAATTAGCAGCCCGCGCACGGGAAGCAAACTTACCGCAACCTTGCCACTCAATAGTTGCAACTACAGAGCACGATTTAAAGTTTATATTTGATTTCTCATACTTTGGTTGGGTGGGAGCGGTGTCGTTTAGATGGGCTACGACCTTAAGACTCGTAGCCACTCGAAGGGTGTTGGTGTATAACGCCGACCAATGATAGGGGATATTCATCTAATATCACGTGAGACATTTTCAGGTACCTCTTCGAAACTCGCCGTCCAGATATATCTATCTATATATTATAAAGTTCTTGCTAAAACTAGGTAGATGTTAAATAAAAAATAAATAAATAACGCTTCACACTCATAGCCCCACACTAGGATTCCCTGTGTCGTGGGTACCATGGACAACACACAAGACAAGGACATTCACACCCAGACCGAGAACAGAAATTCAAACTCATCATTCAAATTTCTGCCTCGCTGGGAATCGAACCCAGGACCCTTGGCGCGGCGATCCGGCATGGTAACCATTGCGCCACATGGGTCGTCAAAATAAAGACTAAATAGGACTAATAAGACTAGGTTAATAAAGACTGGTGCAATATTTTTGGTTTGTCATTTTAATTGACACTTAAGTTCAGTAACAAATACGTATATATAAGGTTACTATCACAAGTGGTTCATCGCTGACTTTATTGAACTGATTCCACTGATCGTTTTCCAATTTAGGGGCCAGTTTCTGGAATATTTGGCTATAAATTGCCCATTTTTCTTAAAGTCAAGCGTCCCCTTCCCCCTGTTTTAAATTTCGAATTTCTCTGATCCTGAGTAGAATTATTGATTGTTTATGGATACTATATTAAACTTAAAAGAACAGGGTATCTTTAACTGTAATTCCTTTTTGTTTTTTGTTTTGATTTGTTGCAGATAAATGACATTCATTAAGGACAACAATCCTTCAAGTTCACTTCATTTCGTAATAAAACAGTCGAGTAAAATATTTTGATCATATGTTTTGTTATTAAGTTAATGAGTAATAATCGATAAACTTACACTTTCGGAACCTTGCGTGGCCTGACCCGCACTTAGCCGGTTTCTAAAATCATGTTTGAAATGAAACAAGATTTTGTACACAGCGAAAAATCACAAGGTATAACCCATAGGTATACCTAACCTCAAGAAACATAATTATTGTCCATTGGAAATTCAATTCAAGTCTACTTTGTCGCTAGAACAGAATTATCGAGCCCTGTAGGACAAAGGGAGCTATCAAAGGTAAGCGCAATCAAGCCCTCGCCGCCGGCGGTACTGCGTGTGTGACCTTTGTCATTGTAATTAGTTGGTCATTCTGCTACTGAATATATTAATAAAGAATGTAATTATATTCCTTGACAAAAACTCTTTGAAATACATGTTTTTTTAGGGTTTAGTAGTCAGATCGGGACGTCTTATAGTTTCGTCATATTCGTTCGCAGCATAGCGCAGAGACTTACGCCCTTAGAGTATAATATTACAGTTACGCCCCAACTCAGAGTCACTAACAGTCACTAAAATCGCTCCTTAGTCTGTACTAAAGATCACTTCTTAGTAGAGAATCACCATACAAATTCTATAATTTGTACTGTTACTTTAATCGCTTCTTATAACAGAATTTGTATGGTGATTCTTTACTAAGAAGCCATTAAAGTAACCGTTAGTGACTCTGAGTTGGGGCGTTAGAGCTAGAAAGCTGCAAATTGGCATGCATACTTATTTAAAGTACAAAATCCTAAAATTAAACCTAAAAAAAAATTGAGCGTACAGGGGCTACAGGTAAAGTGGGGATAATTTTTTTTTCTCTTTTGCCCCAACAAAACTATTTGAAACTTTTATTCGTAGAGAGTAGAAAACAGGGAGCTTGTTTCCGAAAAATTTTGGAATTCCGGAAAAATATCGCAATTTAAAACGAATATAGTAGCCATTTAAAGTAAAATTGTATCAAAAAATTAACAATCGATGCAAAAAAGTCTCCATCCATGGAAGAAAAATCGATCGATTACTTTAAAAGTAATTTTCCCGTATCGACGACGCAAACGACAAGGATGGTAACCTCTTTAAAAAGATGGTTCTTTGGTCTTTGAGTGCTATACCAGCAACACTACCATTTAGTTTACAATCAAATTTTGGGATATAATAACCGACATAGCTCAAAGAAAGCCGGCTGAAGTGGCAATGGGCTGGCCACATAGTGCAAAGGACCGATAACCGTTGGGGAAGAAAGGAAAAAGGAGCATAGGACGCCCCCCGACCAAGAGGACTGACGACCTGAAGACAGTGGGCATCCGCTGGATTCAGAAGGCTCAGGACCGGCCAGAGTCGCACAAGTTAGGGGATCTAGCAGTGGACCTCCAAGGGCTGATGGATGGATGGATGGATTTTGGAATATCCTTGGATGTTTGTTTCCTTGTAACGCAAAAACTACCGAACGGATTTTCATAAAATTTAACACACAGTTAGACCATGATCTGGAATAGGATATGGGGTACTTATTATCCCGCAAACTCGGAGAAAGCTGCGGGCAGAGCGCTAGTACGCTAATATGCCGACTTAATAGCAAAACATTACACAAATTGAAATATTCCCCGGCTCGACAATACCTCATTTTACACGTACGTCAAGATTTGCCGAACAAACAGTCTAATTGAGCGTTATTTGGCCAGACATTCATCGCAAAATCATTGGTGGAAAGGAAAGGAATTTGTAATAACGAAATAAACTGGAATCTCCGAGGTATTAAGCGAGGAATTCTATTGATACTGGAGCTTGCCGGTGGCATTTTAGCGATAAATAACTCGTTTTTTTCGTAGCATCATATCAGCCATAATTTGACTATTTGGCTCGTCGAAAGATGAAAGATATGGTCCACTTTTGACGTTCAAAAGCATTCGAAGTTTATGATGATACCCAGGATCGGCTCAACACCGTAGCTTAGTTAGAATTGACCCTGCGGTTCGATTCCAGGCTAGGGCAGACCTATATGACCGAAGAATGTCCAATGTGCTTGGTCCATAGTACTCCATATTCCATGACACTGGGAATCGTAAGGCATACCTTGACAATTGTAATTCGTAAATTAAGCATTATTTTTTCGTCTATTAATACGAAAGTGTCGATGTCTATTAGCTAATCTAAATTAAACCTGGATGAAATAATGGGATGCGTTTCATCTCGGGAAATGGCTCTATTTACGGAAATACATACGGGATATGATATATAAATTAATTTTGAAAGATAAAAAGATTACGATTAATATATACAGATACACTGCTTTCAATCATGATCAAAGGTTTCCCAAGGCCATGAAGAGAGAGTTATTTGTGTAGATGCACATAAATAAGTTATCCCCTATATGTTCCCAATTACTTCCTTCTCAATTGTTTCAACTCCCAGTAGGAGTATTAAGCTGGACCTAGTAAACGTGGGTAATAAATAACCTTCAATTTTTAATATCGCATCGCCAGGTTTACTGCCGGTTAGGAAATAAACTGGAGCAATTCCGCCTTTTACTCGTAATGAAATTTAAATGTGTTTTTATTAAATAAAAAATCCTCACTTCTTAGCACACGTTTCGTAGGGCACGAGTTTAGTGCATTCTTACGTATTTTTGAAGTTATACTTACTTCTTTAGGCGCGTAATGAAATAAATGATGAGAGTGAAAGTTTAAGATTTGTAACACGAACGGTAACGATTTGGAACACAAAAACAACGGTGACAAAAAACGTCACGCGCTTTTTTAAGTACGATCGTTTTGAAAAAATCATTATTTTTGTTTTTATTATAATTGTTTTTTAATATTGTTAGAACATTGTTTTTGAGTGTTTTTTTTATTATTGTTTTTTAATATTGTTTTTCTGAATATTGTTTTTAATACTGGTTTTTTTAATATTTTTTTTAATACTGTTTTCTTGAATTTTTTTTTATTGTTTTTTTTTCATGCCAAAGAAGTATAACTTCTCACGCGCCTAAATAAGTACACGTTTATGTTTTTTTATAGAGGAAAAACGAGCGTTAGCCATATACACATGTTAAGCCATTAGGCTTTCCTTAAGGAGGTAATTATAATAATTAATAACTACAAAAAAACTACTTGTTGTAGTTGTTACTCAGTTCAGATATGAATCGGAAGGCGATTCTGTTTTAATTTAGAAGTATAACAAATATATTTAAACCTTCTAAAGACGTCTGCGAAGCAAAGTGTCCTGGCTTTGAATTCTTGCCAGGCAGACCTAAAAAGAAAAATCCTGGCGCGGATTAACTCAATGTGTAAGTGTTTATTTATTTGTTTTATATTTCACATTTATACATTTAAGTCAAGAATATAATGAGCAAACTGTTTATATGAAGTTAAAAGGATGAATATATGGTTATTCCCGACTGGTAGGGATTCCACGTGTCAGCACAAACATCCGACTTTATTAATTTACCTCCGTTCTAGTAAGACGAATACTTTTCTCACTTTATGCGAGTAACACATTAGGTAGGCACGATTATATTACCACAGAGATCGTCTAATTAACTAATATAAGTTAAAAATTTAAAAAAAACCGCCTACCATAAAAAAGTGTGTGCATGTAATCTTTACGCACGATTGAAGTAAAACTAATTTACTTAATGTTAATTTTTGGTAGGTTTTTAGGTCCATAATTTTTTTTTTTATTTTTTTTATTTTTTTTTTTATTTATTAACCAATGAAGACTTACAAAAAAAACAGAATTAAGTTCTGCCAAACTGTAAGCCAGTTTGTCGGCAGTTACGTTACAGTTCTCGTGGTCCTCATTATACTTATATAATTAATGCTTACAAAACAAAATAACAATGATCATATTGTATCTATCTATATATGGCAACTACCTGTAAACTTAATATGAGTATATAATACTATTACACTATATTATACTACAACTATACCATATTACATATTATACGTTATTTATTACATATTATAATATTATGTTTTTGGTTTCCCATGCTCAACCTTTATGGTTGGTATATTTCCGAAGCTCCCACCCTGAAACCCTCAGGGAGAAGGAGATTCGGTTTCCCCAGCAAATATGTCGTTACTTAGAACTTTTGATAATATGGTACTTGTGTGTATGGCAGCTTGCTTTTGCATTATGTGGATGTTTATGTTTGAATTTATATTATTGCAGTATCTGTGTAAACTTTTAGCTATCACTCCAGTTGCTCCTATCACTATTGGGATTACAGTTGTAGGTATTTTCCAGAGTCTATTTATTTCTTTTTTGAGCAAATGGTATTTACTTAATTTTTCTAATTCTTTTGCACCTATGTTATAATCAGATGGGATAGTAACGTCTATTAAATATGCGTGATTTTCCTGCTTGTTTATGTAAATAATGTCTGGTCTATTGTGTGTTACTGTAATGTCTGTTTGGACCGGTATCTCCCACATCAATTTAGCTGTTTCATTTTCTATTACTTGTGGTTTTGCTAGTGTTTCCTTCCACCAAAGCTGACTGACTTTAAAATTGTGTTTTCTAGCTATTGTCCAATGAACGTATTGAACTATGTTATTGTGGCGTTTAGTATAATACGAACCCGCTAGCTTCTCACAACCTGACACGATGTGTTGTACGGTCTCATCTTTCGCTAAGCAGATGCGGCACTTACCATCAACAGGTTTCTTCATTATGTCTCTTTCAAACTGATTGGTAATAATGGACTGATCTTGTATGGAAAATATTGATGCTTCTAATGTAGGGGATACCGGTTGCTTTTTAAACCAACGAAATGAAAACTCGGTGTCTATGTTTTCTTTTTCTAATACTTCTTTTAAAAACTGTCCATGCAGCGCTTTATTTTTCCAACTATTAACATGTTTCTTTACTACTAAATTTTTTATTTCTTTTTCTGTGTAATTATCTTCATTTCGCAATCCTATTTCTTCACTAAACTGCTTACTCTCTTTATGTATTGAATATTTATCTCTCATTTTATCATGCACTACAATAGCTTTTAATAGATAATCATTACCTGACTTTAAGTATCTATTGTATTTTATAATTTGGGTTTTATAGAGTATTTCTAGATTTATAAGTCCTCTTCCTCCTTGATCTATGGGTATGTATAATCTATTAACGTCCGCTTTCTGATGGTGTGCTTTGTGAATGGCTAATAACTTTCTAGTTTTTGTATCTATTGTTTTTAAATCACTATTTTTATAATTTACTACTCCGAAAGAATATAATAAAACTGGTACTGCATATGTATTAATTGATTTAATTAAATTTCTTGAGTTAAGATGTGTTCGTGTGAGGCATTTTACTCGTTTAAAATATTCTTTTTGTATTTGCTGTCTAACTTCGTTGTGATCTATTTTTCCGGACTCGTTAATACCTAAATACTTATATCTTTGGTTACTTTGTAGATGTTCAAATTCTTCACCGCTTAATAGTATGTGTTTTTCGCCTTCTTGCTCACTTCTTTTCCCTGCTATCAGATGTAAGATGTTACATTTATTTAATCCAAAACTCATACCTATATCTCGCGTAAATATCTCTGTGCTGTCTAGTAGTATTTTTAAACTATTTTTGTTACTTGCATAAACTTTTAAATCGTCCATATAAAGAAGGTGGTTTACATATACACTATCTTTCAAGTGATATCCTTTAAGTTCATACTTATTTAAAATCTGAGATAGAGGATTTATGCCTATGCAGAATAAAAGGGGAGAGAGAGAATCACCTTGGAATATTCCTCGGCGTATGTAAATCGGTTCAGTAGTAATTGTATTATTCGTACCATGAGCTGTCATTATAACATTCCAATTTGGCATAACCAACCTCAAAAAGTTCGTAATGGATTCCGGACATTTATATAACGAAAGAACCTTTAGGAGCCAGTCATGGGATATACTATCGAAAGCTTTCCGATAGTCAATCCATCCCATGCTTAGATTCTTTTGAGACTGATGTGCGTCTTCAAGTATGGCTTTGTTGATCATAAGGTGATCCTTACAACCTCTAGCTCGACGTCGACATCCTCTTTGTTCAGGTGCTAATATGTCATTATTGCTACAGTGTATATAGAGTTCGTTACTGATGACTGATGTTAACAGTTTATACATGGTAGGTAAACACGCTATTGGCCGCCAGTTCTTAGGGTCACTGGTGTCACCATTTTTAGGTATTAAAATAACTAGCCCAGTAGTGAACCATTCCTCTATTGTTTCTGTGCCTTTAAATATTCTATCAAATAGTTTGGCTATGAACTTGTGTGTACTAGTAAAATATTTAAGATAATAATTCTGTATTTGATCTATCCCTGGTGTTTTCCAGTTATGTAATTTACTAATTGCATGTTTGACTTGTTCTACAGTAATTCTATCAAAACTATGTTCTTCTATATGTTTATTTGTTTCTTCTATGTCTCTGATCCACGAAGCCTCCTTATTGTATGTTATTGGCTGAGATATAATATTTTTCCAAAATGTTTCTATTGCCTCCTTCGTTGGTGTTTCATTTGTAATATGTTGTTTTTCTGACATCCTTCTATAAAATTTATGTTGATTTTCTAAAAATTGCTTATTTTGTATTTTTCTAGTATTTATATCATTGTACCTTTTTAGTCTTCCAGCCTTTGCTTTAAGTTTTTGCTTTAGTATCTCTACAATGTTATCATGTTCTTGTTTATTAAAAATGTTATATTTTGTATATAATTTGTCTTTTGCTTTTAATAGTTTTTTACTGTTTAAACCCTTTCCTATTTCTGTAAGCTGTCCTAATTCTTTTCTAATAATATCAATTTTACTTTTTAATCTACGTTTCCAGGGTGGATCAGAGGGAGGTTTTGTTGTTGCTTTTTGTGCATAAGGTGTCTGTTTATTTTCTAAAATAAGTGTTTTTGCTGCTGCGTATATTATGTTATTGAGTTCTCTTAGTGTATAGTTTGTTATGAGTAATTTAGGGAGGAAGTTATTAATCTTACGCAAGTTTTCAAAAAAGTTATGGTTGAATTTTGGTTTAGGTAGACTATTTCTTTCTGCAATAGGTATTTCTTTAACTTCAGCTAAGGACTGTAGAAATTTTAATATTATCGGATCTTGGTCTTCACTTGTATCTATATCTGATGTGAGGTCATTGATTTGCTGTAGTTCTTCCGTATCTGCTAGCATATTGTCTTCTGGAATTATGTAGTTTGTGACTTCTTCTATATCTCTATTTGTTTGATTATGTATGTTTGTGTTACTCTCTTGCAAGTTAGATAGAATGTTTGTGGATAAATTTTGAGTGACTGAGAGGGATGCTACTAATTGCGTGTTTGTGGTTGCTTGTTCTGCTTGTTGTTTTATTTTGTCCAAAAGTTCTGTTGAAATGAATTTACGGTTTATTATGCTACGTGCTTGATTTGACAAAGTGTTTCCGGTGAATTTAGCTACCTTTGGGTTATTTTGGTTACGTTCTTTGAATATTCTTTCAAATCTTTTAATATTTCCTGGACCTTCTGCTCTAGCTTTAAAATAACAAAACATTAATTCGTGTAATTCCTCTTATGACCACTTTCTTCTTGCGTCATCTGTTGTGAGTGAACTTGTCGTGGTCGTTTCCGATACACCGGCAGAACTTGCGGGAGGTTCCGTGCTCTGCAAAGCGTTATCGGCATCACGGTTTGTGTCGGCTGTAGTATCTTCGGGTTCCCCGACTCTCGCCCGCCTGTTCAGCGAAGAGCCACTGACGGTCCGTATGCTGTCACGTTCAGCGTCAGCCCCAAACGTGCCCCGGCGACCCCCGGGTAGCGGCCCTTGTCGCAAATTCCTTAATTGTCTCTTCATAATAAAAGGTCACTAGAGCTCCGTTAGCCATTGGTAAGTATTTGAAATGCCAATGTCCACCCCTCACGTGGCATCGGTGGTCATGCCGGACGTGGAGTTAGCCTTTGAGGGGCACATATTATATATTATATATTATATATTATTATTATATTATTATTATTATTATATTATTATTATTATTATTATTATTATTATTATTATATTGA
>CAWVQL010000281.1:0-39870 GCA_963932265.1 Thymelicus lineola | reverse complement strand
CGTGTTCCGGCCGGGGGCTTGAGAGCCAGTTCTTTCTTTCTTTTTTTTCTTTCTTTCTTGGCCAGTCAAGTTGGCCCATCAGTGATGCCTTTGATGTTGCTGATGTTCATGGGCGGCGATAGCCACTTACCATCAGGTGGATCGTCAGCTCGTTTGCCGGCTATTTCCATAAAAAAAACTACTTATCAAAGGCTGAGAAATGGAGTTAGCCTATACCTTAGATTAACACATAGACTACTTTTTATCCCGGAAAAGTTCAGGGTTCCCGCGGGATTTGTAAAAAATCGATAACCACGCGCGATGCCACGGGCATCATCTAATATCTAATATTATCATTCTACTTATAGGTGCACTTATTTTTATTTGTTTCTATAAATCTAAATCTAAACCATTCCACTGCGGGCGAAGCCGCGGGCAAAGCCTAGTATTGAAAATCATGTATTTAATTTCTGTTTGAACAAATAATTTTTTTACCATGGCTTTCTATTCATGTTTTTGTAACCATAGCCTTGCTATTTTTCAAACTAAGCTCGTTGGCTACAAAACATCACAGATAATTTAATAATTTAAGCTTGTGGTCCTTTCAATAACGGTCACTGAGCCACATCAGGATTATGTGGCTATGTAGTCCCGTAGTACAGAAAATAAAAATGGCAATTAAAATGGTCATTGGCATTTTATATGGAAATTTCAAACAGCATCAGACAGCCAGTAAATTACTGCGTGTGAGTATAAAATGAATGGAGGGAGGTCGTTCGATGGACGTGAAAAAATGGCTCCAGGCCGACGCATTGGCTCGATGCCAACTGACAACTCTCGCGCGGTCTTTGACGGGAATGGTTAATTCATTTCAGTTATTATGCTGTATCATGGACCAGCTGGGAATAAATATATTGCTAAAAATAATTGTTACGGATTTCCGCCGGGCTTGACATTTATGCGACAGTGTTTGCGTTTGTGGACCTCGCGGTTCGTGATCTTTTGGTTCTGTCTAATATTTGGGAACTCCATCGCATTCGTGTTAGACTGTGAAGCTTAGCTGGCTAGCTATCACTCTTGCTTGAGTCAGACGTATTCCGGTTGTGGTCTTAGGCTAGTTTAGCTAGTTTATTCTTTCGTTGCTGATGTCCATGGGTGACCTAATGGTCGATGGCTAGTTAAGTAAAAACATTCAAGACAACCTATATTTACCCACCGCTAAGGTGATGTTATCGTAATCAGAGCTGTTATTGCTATATCCATCAAACAGGCTCAATAACACGACCAAGCAGATGAATTAGGAGATTTCACACATTTAAAAACATTTTAGAGAACTCACAGTTCTCACAATTGTCTTCATAGAAGCATGCGATTATTTTTAAACCAAGTTGATTCGATCAAGTCCTCCGTAGATGAAATCGCCTTTCAAACTTCTAAGTATATTTGCAAAAGTGAAGAAAACTTAAAGATTTATACAAAAATCTTAAAATACGTCAGACAGTTCCTGCGCAATGCGAGATTTGGGTCCTAAATCTGCGTGAGGAGCTTGTCGCGACCAGCAGTTGTTACCAAGTTGTGGTTTCGTGTTAGCTCGCATCGTTGGACACTAGCGCTGGTTTTTACGTTTTACACTCGTAGCCTCGCCTACGATGTTTACTTGAAGTATTTTATTTTTAGTTAACGAACAATTTTTTATGTCACATCCGTTTGATGCTGTAAAAATATTTCGCTGGATCAGTAAAAGAAACGTTATAAGCCAAATAAGGAAACCATGCAGGTATGAAACTAACCAATCCAGAATGCCACCAAGAATAAACTGGGATGGTACAGAGTTCATGTGCCATTTCATCATCATGCCATTCGGCATATGTTGTTTAACAGCGCTACAAGTAGAGGACATCGGTCCGAAGTCCGAACCAAACTCAAAATTGAATAAAACCTCTTGCAACATAATAGAAATTTTATTCAACTGCTATACCACAGCCAAAAGTGAATCCTGCGACTATATTCGCAGGTTATGCAGTCGCAAGGTGTGGAAAATCTGTCAATTTTATGTAATTCAAAATTGAATACAGTTTGTTCTACCTAATAATGATAAACTATGAAACCTTGAATTGAACGAGTTCTGCAAAAAAAATATTATAATGGTTGGAGTTAATAATGATAACGATGAAGTCTTAAAATTAAAAGCAACTGAAGATAAAGGAACTCTCGCACAATAAACATTATATGTGAGGCTTGTGTTACAAGAAATAAAATCGACAAACCGTCACCGATGTCAACCCTGTGTATTTTTAATCACGCAGAGTAGCTAAACATTGGTATTGGTGTCACACATTCGGTAAGCCGGCAAAAAACTATTGGAGAGACGGGTGACACGTCGATCGAACACAACTATGTTATATCAAACGTGATATGTGTCAAGTGTGGATATTGGCAGGGCTGTCTTTCTTTAGGATATAAAAACGATTACCTATTCTATTACGACATTGTAACGAGGCCATGTTTGAACATGAATAGAAAGAGTATGCATTAAACGAACGATGTTTCTCTACTTGTATTTTTACTTTGTTCCAATATCACACAGTGGGATAATATTTCTTAAGAAATTACAATTCATAATCGAAGATTCTAAAGAAGAACGTAGTGGAAGAATTTGAAGGAATGAGTTAACAATTTCCAAAAAGATTATGGGGCATTTGCATCATTTAGAAACCTAGAGTTTAATAGTCTTTATGAGACAGATAAATGTTTGTTAGGTTAATTAATAGTCTTTATGAGACAGATAATTTGGTTGGCCACTAACCCCTCCACCAATCCGCACTGGAGCAGCGTGGTGGAGTATGCTCTAGGCCTCCTCAAGAGGAAAGACCCGCGCCCAGTAGTGGGCCTGTTCAGTTCAGAAATGTTGGTTCTAAAGTGTTTATGATACATTTGTATTGTTAATGTCATGACAAGATGCCTAGTGCGATATAAGTGTGTAAGCGTTTTTAAGCGATTATTATTATCTGTGAGGCGTTGGGTTTATACATACTTAAACACTTTGAATAATTCAGAGCTGATGAAAAGTCTATTGTCATACCAGAACAGTACAGAATGGCAGCCCTGGATTTAGGCACTGAATAAATAATCGCGCCAGCGGTCGTGACGAGTTTGCCCCGAGGAGCGTGGTTGGTACTTTCCAAAAAATTGCGCTTTCACACCGCACAGAATTGTTTAGCCCTTTGAGTGATAACATTTTTGATGCGAATCAAATTGCGTTTGCGAATTATATTTATTGATGTGGCTTATGAAGCGCAAGTTACTTCTAATATGTCAATCTTAACTGATTGGTTTACGTCGTATGTGGAAGGGAGTAGAATTAAAAGTTAATTGTTGTTTCACTTGCGACACAAAGGATGGTTAGCTTTAAAAAAACAATAATATTAACGAAGTAAATAAAAAACATTTCGTTCCTCACCTTTTATCGCAAATTGCACAAGTCTATACAATTCGACAACAACATCAGAACAGTTTTCATTCGAATAATAGAGAACTTCGAATATATTATCTAAGTTACAAAACTTATCATAACTTAAAGTTTACAATCATATTGATGACTGATGTTTCCTAATTGATCAGTCTTTGGCGAATATGATTAAAATTTAGTGAGTATTTAATTAGTCGGTAGGTAATTTTTCCGTCGATTTAATCAGACCAGACTACTAGACACTTAGAATAAGAACATCGCACCCGTTATAGTCATTAAAATACGTTTATAGAATTGTAAGCATAATTTAGATTATTCAGACATTTGTTCTATTATGTTGATGGGTTTCTTTGGATGTCAGCCATTTTTGGTTTGAGTAATTCCTATCATTTTAACAAATTGAGGCCATCTTCTGTTATGCAAGAAGAGATGTCGCCATCAAATTTATGATTGATGATAATGGAATTTTTCTAGATGGCTGCCCAAAGTTACCAAGGTCAATTAGGTACCTAGAAGACGGTTATTGCCAAATTAGACATTCTAACAAATCTTTTTGTCAGCAACAATTACATCATTGTCTAAATAACCATAACGAAATAATGTATCGTTTGATTAGCGTTGACAAAAGTCAAAATGGAGATATAGTTACAAATCGATGACCTCTAGATGCTATTGAAGTCAGTGCTAACAAAAGTAATACAATCCTCAATTCTATAGACGTTATTCAATCTATGACAAAATTATTACTAGTTTACTATGTGCTAGTGCCAGAAGCCATAATGTTCCTTGTAGGGCACTAAGATAGGCTTCTCGATGGCTACAGTGTTAACGATCGGGACTGGCACAGTTTTGACGACAGGGTATGAATGTATCACTGGCACTTTGTGGATCACTGGCACCTCCTTGATCACCGGGACTTCCTTTATGACTGGCACCTTCTCGATATGGTGGTGATGCAGCGTGTGGACTTCGTACGGAACATGAATCCTCACGCTGGAAAAAGAAAAGGTATTACTGATGTGTTTAAAGTTGTAAAAACTGAATTGTAAAGACAATGAAAAAAATAGATTTGATGTTGTATGATTGAAATACTTTTTCTATTTTGCGAACAAAGCGAATTTTTATCAAACATTTGATTTATTTATCAGATTATTGTGTAACCCATTTGAGAGATTTTGTCTCGACATTCTTTTGTTTCTTAATATTTTTGCAATGAGTCGAAAATTTAACCTTATTACTTAATTACAATGTAATATATCTATTTAGCTACCGTATATCTATGGATTTAGGGATTGTCGCTTATACTTAAATATATTTATAGCAATGTATGCTTAAATGTAAGGTATTTGCGGAATAATCCCGATTAAATCAAGTCGCTGAAGGTTTAATGGGCCTACTTCAAATTATCTTTAATCTGTACTATTATTGTATGCTTCGTCTTTGTAAATTACAGGTCTGCAGATATTTTTTACGTAAATAGCCGAAATACGAAGCCGAAAAGCGAAAAACGAAAAGCCGGAAGGGTGGTCTTGGCCGGGAATTGAATCTGGAACCTTTTGCTCAATAGACAGAGACTACCTACTGCTATGTCATCAATTCGATGAAATAAAGTTTTCTTAATACCCACATTTTTTATATACTTTAGTGTATTGTACACAAAGGAATGCTTTTAATGGAGACAAATCCAAAACTTAATTATAGGCGTCGATGGTAAGAACTTAATCGCAAGTAATGAACCTTAACTTCTCAAGTTTTTATCGGGATCATTCTACAGAACTTTTTGCTACTCAACTTCGCATTAAAACGGATGATTATTAGTAACGAGGGAAAATTGCTTTAGAATTATATTTATAATTAGATAGAAAGCTCTCATCTATAACTAACTACTATACGTAGGTATTATGTAGGTAATAGGTCTTAAACTATTTCTCTGTCATTGTGACATTGCAAAGGGGATAGAATATTAGACTGCTCCCTCGCCATTTTGATTTTATTTTGAAGTCAGGGTTCAGAAAAAAGTTTAAATAAAACAGGTAAAATAAAGGAGTAACATATTTTTAAACAAAAATATTTTACAGCTGACTAACCCAATCCAAATAATTAAAACATGGGAGGTGTCAAGGGACACCCGGATGGAACGAAGTTCCTTTCGATTTAAGTATTGTTTTGTTGTACAGCGCCATCTCTGTAAAACTCTCTGAATCACTTCAAAAAAAGTGTCGTCATTCGTAAGAATCAAAAAGTGTCGTAATTTTCGCGCAGTGTCGCGGGTGGTCTGGACAGCACAAATAACACATCACACCCACGACCTGAGAAGTCCTAGAACAAACATTTAGCCCAGGGGCACACTACGGTTCCTCAGTTGCGATAGTTTCGCCAGTTGCGACAGTATTTTATTGAGCTGTGAGTCGCGAAAAATATGTCGCATGCATTCGATTTCATACTAAAGTCCTTGTTGAGCCACACAGCGAGACAAAATAAGTTTTAGTATGAAACAGACTTATTTCACGCGACTCATAGCTAAAACATATGCTCGTTTGCCCTCACCAATATCTGACAAATGTCTACCCCAGTCAGGAATCAAACTGAAACCCTTCGCTTCTCAAAGCTTATTACCAAATGGGTTCGTCAAATATTTATAGTTTTGTCAATTTCTTGTCTTCTAACGACTTTTGTAACACTGGAATTCATATTTAGTTATAATTCGTTTATTACTTTGTCTACGCTATTATAAATTTATAACAAACCTTGGTTAATCCCTACTAAGAATTACAAAGTTTATTCTGGTGCTTTATTTGAAATTCATTATTCGCTTAATAATTATGCAGCTTATTTTTCTATCCTAAGAGCTGCGAAATGGAGCTTGCATTCTAGATTTGATCTGAATCTATTTTTACGCTACATTAAAATTAATATAGTTTTGGATCGAGTTGCTTATACAATTTAGTGCTTGTTTTTCTTGAATGCTTTTTATCTTCAAAATTTTCTTACCAAGAGCTTATGAGGCTATAATTTATTGTAAATGAATGAATGATACCTAAATAATTATAATTAATCATGAATCCCAATAATTACAGATTCCCTCTCTCTTTTTCATCTGCTTTTTAATTAAGTGTATTATCGCAGATATTTTAACTGTAACTAGCGATTTCCTACGATTATTCATTTTAAACTTAATTTTTATTATTAATGTGTTTCGTCTTAATAACCTTTATACTCGTAGATATAAGTACAAGTTGGTACGCGTATAATCTTCTTTAATAATTCAGCTAATTAGGTACCTGTTTAACCAGTGAGGTATTTAAAGGGTTATCTTTCAGTTTGAAACAAGACCAGTGTACTTAGCAACAGTAACGGCTTGAAAACGGTCAAGATAATTGGCCAGGATAAGGATTTGCTCAGGATAATGAGAATTATTACCTTTTTTTGTTAATTATATTTTGTTAACAGTGGTGAAGCATTACTGCTTCAATAATTAAACTAGTTTTATAATACATTTAACTTTAACTACTTTATTTTATGTATTGTACTTATTTATCAAGTGCAATAAAATGTTTTCATTTTACTTCATTTGTACTCTAAAGATAAATGCATTGAATAATTTGTATAATATCCAAACACGAATACAAGATTTTCGTATATTTTGCAAACAAGAAAATATGAGTTAAAAATGAACAAAAGAAAAAAATGGCCTTGTTTTGCTGACACGAATGTTACTGACAAAGAAAGCCTAAAATAAGGGCGAAGTAGCTGCGATGAGTGGTGGCTGGTAGGCCAAGGCTGTTTTTAATAACGCTCAACACTCAATAAAATGTGCTTTGTTTAATGCATCTAGATATAAAAAGAAAACTAAATATCATATGTGTTGAATTAGCAAAGAATTGCGTTTCTATCGTTTTGTTATTTGTCGCGCTCAATTTGAAATTGATACCTAGTTGGTAGGTACACTAAATAGATTGAAGTTGTAAAATGTAACTGTAAATAATTTGCATCCCGAATTTATCGGGGGAGTAAAAAAGAAAAAAAGGCTCTGTGTCCATTATTACACATAATAGGAATCGCACACATGCTCACAGATACACACTCGAGAAAATACAGTGTGTCATTTATCTGTTTGCCGGGAATTGGAATCAAAATACAGATATTATATAGACAGGATAATTAGCCCATCACTCAAGTACCTATTATTATAATACTTGAAAAAACTAGTCAATAAACGCTAAAGTGTTCATTTTAAAAAGTCACAAAGTAGGTTAAAACTAAATTTTTATTTTTAAATGCATTTTAAAACGTTGAAAATTAAATCAGAATAGTTAACTATCTGCACCGGGTCGGAGCTTTATTTCTTAGAGCTTACGAGATCCATTAAATCCCAGGAGCTTCAGTCTAATTATGATGCTCAAAAGTTTTAATCAGTCAAACCTTTCAGAGATGTACTAATGTGCTTAATGAATTACTTAAAGTGACAAGTTTGCTACTGTATAACTCGTTTTATTTGGGTGTACAATTGAAATTAAGTGTTAGGTCACCCGAGCTTTAGTCCACATTGTGTGTGTGTGTTTGTGTGTGTGTGTGTGTGTGTGTATGTTTGAGTGGGTGTATCAATGCTATTCAAACTTGTTACTCAATTTGGGTATTAAGTCTGGAAACACTAGTGATATTTTGCAATGGTATCGGAATTTTAATAAGTTTTTAAACTAAATTGAATGGTTTTTTAAATTGTTGTAAACATTATGGGCAAAAAGAGTCAAAGTAAAAAAGAGGCAAAACTATACTATATACTTATGAATAAATGAATTTAAATACTATGCATATTTGTCTCTTTGCTCTACGTATGCAATACATGTAACTTACTGAGTCCTGTGGCCCGGATCTGGGTCTGGCACTGGATTGGCCATGCACATGTGACTAGCTACCACGAAGGCAAAGAACTGAAAAAGAAATAAAATATAACCCACTATAGTAAACAGTTTGAGGAAAAGATAGAATGGCGTAAATAGTGTTTTACCCACATTAAATTGTATTTGGAATATTTGCAATTTGTATTTGGCATCTTTTAAGTTTTTCATAATTATAATACTTATAACATTATTCAAGAAATCACAATACAGCGATTTGAATAAATTATTTAGTTCACAATACCTATCCTACTCACAATCCTGTTTTACTTTAAATAATATGTATTCATTTTCAGGTGACTTCATTTATCAACTTTGAAACTAATTGAATAAGTTATACACAAGTTATTCATTGAAGCTCCTTCGAAAATTCATCAAACGTAGTCCAAAATAAATGACATCTCAAAGTATATTATTTGTATCAGTGACAAAAATTAGTTTTCAACACCCTTGCTCATAAATTGGTTTTTATCACATGGCTTTTACACTCATAAACCGTGGTATTAAACACTTGTGCTTTTTTTTCTTGATCGCACTAGTGTTTTATTTTATATTCCATCAAATTAAGTTTGTACCTTGCTGAAAGATATTATTTATGCATTCTATTTGCTCTTAACTTAGCCGGGTTATAGTTTTATTTTTAAATTTCGGAAAAAAGTTTTGACTTAGATACGTTTCGTTTCAACATAAGATTAAAATAAAAATGAAATGAAAAAAAAATTTTTTTTTAAACGCTTTTATTTCAATAATGTTTAGTTTATAAAATTAGCTACAAGTTGTGAAAATTTCAAGTCTCTACGTAAAATAGAACATAGAGAATTATGCGTCTAAAGTCTGAAAATCGTTTTTTTTAATTTAACAACAAATAAACAATGAAAATTAGTTTAAAATATGATTTTCGTGTATTGTCATCGGAAATACACATGTCTGCCAAATTTCATCAATTTTCATTAAAGGGAAGTCATTCAAATTAACGTTACAAGATTTGATGCTCCGAAGTGAAAGTAAATAAAAGCGTTTAATTTCTTGATCGCACTAGTGTTTTATTTTATATTCCATCAAATTAAGTTTGTACCTTGCTGAAAGATATTATTTATGCATTCTATTTGCTCTTAACTTAGCCGGGTTATAGTTTTATTTTTAAATTTCAGAAAAAAGTTTTGACTTAGATACGTTTCGTTTCAACATAAGATTAAAATTAACACTATTTTTGTAAAAAAAAGAAGTGTACCGCCTTGAATATGATAAATTTTCAACAACTTATTTACTTTAATTAATAATTCAACGTGAAACTAATTCATAAATACATAAATATTAGATTTTTTTACATTTTGCGTTTTGGCTGTTTAGCGTAATTGTTCGTGCCTACGCTCCAATCTGCGCGCGCATAGATAACACGCCGCGCGCAGAAAAAAAAAAATATCAGCGCGGAGCGCGCCATTTTTAACAACCTTTCCGTTTGGTCTGTGAGCATTGTTTATTTGAGTACGAATAATTTGTTTTTTTACTCGTAAGTGTGTTGAAAAACGTCGTATGACACACGTGAGGTTTGGTCATTATACTCTCGGTTTTCTTGCAGCATTCGCCTTCGGCTCGCGCTGAGCAATATCACCTCGAGTGTAATGACTAACATACCACACTTGTATCATAATGTACTATAAAAGCATTAATCTCATTAATCATGCAATTAAGGATTGATATTATAATTGTGTTAAAAATTACACACATTCAAAAAAACAAAAAACAATATTAAAAAATTTACAGTCAAAAATCAACACGCACTTGACACACTATGACACTGACATCCCAAAATCATTTACAGTGACATCTGTAAAGTTCTAACCGGGTATCGAACCCGAAGACGGATATCTATCTACGCTATAGGGTTGTAGTAAAAGTAATCAATTCGATAAACTTACAGCAACGTTGCGAATCATTTCGACGGCTGGCGTGTGTCTGACGACTGAGCGGGCGCAGCGCGTTAATATTTACTTGTGTTGTGCAAGATCCTGCCATCGTTACGGTTCCTGGTCGTTGCGATGTAACCACACACAGCAGGTGTGTAACATAAGTGTGTTTGTGTTTACTACTTGGAGGAACAACGTAAACATAAGTTAGTGCTCATAGCCCAGCAGTGATAGCCTAGTGGTTAGAACGTTGGTCTCCCGAACGCGGGGGCCCGGGTTCAAATCCTGACCTCTAATTTTCAAATATTATGTGCGTATTACAAGTTAATTATCACTTGCTTTGGTGAAGGAAAACATCGTGAGGAAACCTGCACACCTGAGAGTTCTCCATAATGTTCTCAAAGGTGTGTGAAGTCTACCAATCCGCACTTGGCCAGCGTGGTAGACTATGGCCTGTACCCCTCACATTGTGAGAGGAGACCCCGAGCCCAGCAGTGGGACAATTATGGGTTGTTGCTTTGCATAGCCCAGCGGTTTGTTGATCCTAAGTGATCGACATTGATAGCGGGCGCGGTCAGTAGTTGGATAGGTGATCGCTAGTGGCAAAATTTTTTTTGAGCGGTTCAGTGTTTCGGTCATGTAAAGTCGTTGGTCCTGGTTGCCCCGGTGGCCCTCAGGTGGCATGAAAACTTAGTTTGGCTTCTGACCCCTACATCAATCCGCACTGGAGATTAAAAATAGACAATTACCGAGAGAATATTCCGTTGCACTACTTTGAGCTTGTGGATTAAGCCAATAGTAAAGCAACACGTCTTGGAGCCGTATGTGATCACTGGCAGCACACATTGCTCGATCATCTTCAATTTTAGTCATTTTAGTAACTTTTTAGACGACAAGCTATTATGACATAATTTCCTAAACTCATTGCTATTTAATTAAATTTTTATATGTACTTATGACTTTAGCCTTTTCCAATATCTTCTAGCAATTTCTACTTTATCGCATCTCAAAACTACATTCAACTACAACTCTAATCTTGTACTAATTAATCCGATATGTAAATGATTAAATTATCTAATAATAGTCGATGCATAGGGCGTCACGGCGATTCGATCCAGTTACCTATTTACCCACTCATTAACAATCATCCAACCGTTCGATCACACGTAATCAAACCATATTAGATGTTATTGCAACGCGTTTAGCAATAGCAATTGTAGTTGAATTAAAACTGGCATTTTATTGGTACAGTCCCCGGGGTGAATGGGTCCAATAATTGTACCTATGACACTTAGGAGCTAATACTTCGGACTATGTTCGATTTAAGCATACGAGTATGCAAATAATTATACAGATTTTTATGTGTACTCGAATTAGAGGTGGTGGTGCGTCATCCATCCTTAAAGGATACACCCATCTTTAAGTTCAAGCAGGCCTGGCGCACTCCGCATTTTAGCTATGACTTTAACTATGATTTTAGCTAAGATTTTAGCTTTACTTGTAACGACAAGTATCTACATGCCGTTCGACATGTCTGGCTAATTCAGATAATTCATAATGGCTGTCATACGTTCGTAATCTATGACACATATTGTCACTAAATTTTCAGATTAATTTTATTCTTTCAAAAAAGTTGGAGCTAGAGTCGCAATTTATTTAAATTATTTTGTGGAGTTCGCCTTCTGTGCTTATTTTAAGTACTATTATTTCTTCTGTGGTTCAAGCCCTCCCTGCTAAACGATAGACGAGGCCTTATTAGGTCCAGGAGGTCAATGTACTCTGGTACCACCCAGTATAGTCTGTGAAATGTTATATATCATGAGGTTCATTTGGAGAGCCAGTTAGTTAAGTTAATTAGTTAGTTAAGCAAGTTAGTGGTACGTCTGTTCGATTGTTGTTTATCTATAAAAAAACCAGGCAAGTGTGTGTCAAGCCACGCGCAATGTAGGTTTACGAAGTAGGATGTTTATCGACTATTACTCATCAACTACAAGACATAAGTCTTGTAACCTATTTTTGAGATTTTTTCACTTGTCCAACTCCAACCGTTTAGCTGGCAGAGGGGGACACTAGATTCTAACTAAAATTAGCACTTTATTGCCAAACATTTTGCAAACGAACCCCTAAATCCAAAAATAGTCTTAGAACACCCATTTTCAACGATACCAACACCAAGGGGTACGCAATGAAAACAATTTCATCCTCACGTTACCTGCGGGAGAGGGGAGTTAGTTTTAAAAGCATTGACTTTTTTAAATTAAATTTTGCAATACGGTTCGGCCTACTATTTAGTGCTCTTTTAGTTAATATGCAACCGATGCGTTTCACTTCTTTGCAATAACATTGCATCAATGAGTGAAGTATAATCGACCGTGTAATTTAGAACTGTCAGTTAGAGACAAAGCAGGCGTTACTAGTTTTTGAAGGGTAAGGTCTGGATACTGGTATTTATGATACATACCGGTATCAAATGTTACCAGCAACCTTGTATTTTGGTAGATTGGGGTCAGTGCCGCTAAGTTAGTCAAATGAAATGAATTATAATTTTGTCATTTCTAGAAACTTTAGCTCTCAATTCAGCATATCCTTACAATAAGTAGTTCTGGAAGAAGAAGCGGAAAGAAACTTCCTAGAAATTTGAAGAGTAAACGTAAAACTAGATGGGCTGTTTCCAATGGTGCACACATAGTTCTTCATCACAACACTCATTAGAGATCCATCCATCCATCCATCCATTGATTGTATTCACGGCACGTCTCGTATCTCTTTCCGATTCAATTCTCACAATCATCGGCTATGGTGACCTCATTATTAGACAGGTCATTTTCTCGTTCTTTGACTGTTATCGTTAAGGAGACCTGACTTTTATTATGGACGCAATCAGGTTGGGATCTACCTTATAAAAAAGTTTGTGGTCAGTGCCACCCGAAAATCGACCAAGTGTGATGTGGACTACGGACACACAATGAATAAGCAGCAATGTACGAGTAGAGGTTGCAGTGTTCAGAATTTTCCAATTTTATGATGGCAATGGATATAACATTAACCTGACTTAATTAGGGTAAAATGCAATAAGTATCTTGTGCAAACCAATCGTTTATCATATAAAAATATGATAAACGCTAAACATTCAGAGCCCCACACTAGGATAATACACAAAGACAAAGGCATACATTAAATTTCCGACTCGATGGGAATCAAACCCAGGACCCTTTGAACGGCGGTAAGGAATGGTAGCCATTACACCACCCACGTTATCCGATAATGTCCATATTATATACGAAAAGATCTGAATAGTGTATGCTTAGACTCCACACGCGACGTCACGCATCAATAAGCAGGTTCAAGTTAAACTAGTCTTCAAGCACGAAATAGGTCATGTTTTTATGATCTTGGAGTGAACTAGATTAAAATCGTATCGTCATAATGAGATCTTCGAGTGCAGAGTGCTGAATGGTCTACTTCACAATGCGCGCTAGAACTTTATAGAGAAATACGCTGTTCAATGGCCATATTCAATATTTATCTATCCATAATCCTCAAGTCTACAAGTTACAATATTGTTGTTATTTTTTACCTACTTATACGGGAATTATGGATACAAAGGTTTCGTGAAAACTGCCGTAAATAGAAATTGTGCTGTACTCTACACTACACCCTCTTATTCCATGCTATATCATGTAGTCTTCTATCTTACATCAAAATAAATGCTCCACGTATCGCAATAGAAATAAATTCGTCCTACTAGTTATTAACGAAACCTACTACTTCCTACCAGTATTTCCGTAAATAAACAATGTAGATAAACATTTTAATTCCCTTCACCCTTCATTACGTGCTACTTTCGGCATTAGCGTTATATCTTGCCCGTAAATCCGCGCATTAGTCATTAACCACACTTAACATCCACGAGCAGTGGTGTCCTCATATAATTATGAGTGAGTTTTGTATGGGGTTCATAAAACCTCTAGAGGCCCTTAAAGCACTTGCGTCACTAATGACGATAAGAGAAAGGTCGGAACCTTTAATACTAGCAATATAATACAGTATTTTTTATTCAGTTTGGAGTTTATACGAGCTGTCAGATTCAATGATGTTTCTATTTTATAAACTTTTATTTAACTTGTCTTGTTCATTATTCGTTTGAAGTTAAGGCTTAAAAATCTTGGTTTACAACCTTTACTCATTTTAGACTTACTTATTTGGTTGATTTAGCTAACTTCTGAAATATTTTGCAGTAAAACAATTTACGCATTTGCTTTGCCAGTTCCATTCTACCTTATTGAAAAAAAAGGAAAAAAATTCTGTAAATTCGTGTACTCGCTACTGCTAAGACATACGTCTAAAACCTACATAAGAGGTCCGTAAGTCGGCCAGCTTTGAAACGATGTGCCGAGAGGCTTACAACTGTAATCCTCCGCAGGTCTACAGGTCACTCAAGCCACGTCACCTGTGCTCACAACCGGGTATTTTTATTCCACCATCTGCTAGGTTTTTTCCTACTCGCCAAGAAGCTGTATTGTTTTATGCTCTTGTTTTAGAACTCTCAAAGTTGGAGTAAGAATTCTATTTTCCAACAGAATTTGCTTTTTAATTCCGAATGAAATAGTAAATTGAAAATGAATAGTAGATTAGATGTTATTAGATGAATATAAATGAAAGAATACTTAACAACTTTTATAACGAAAGCTCTGTTTTGATGTAAAATAAATAATATTGATTAAATACATTGAAGTATTATTACTAGCGTATAGAACCGATACCGCGAACACCATGTATGTCCCAATGCATTGGCGCCACGCGGCTTCAATCTTCAATGGATTCGTTCGATTTTGAAAGGAGAACCGCGGCTCAATTTTCAAAATCGAACCTCCCGGCGGGACACACATTTTGTTCGAGATGTCTGTTCTATGACATACTTCAATGATTAAATATAACCTTTGATAATTTTTCGAAAGTTCCGTATGTTGCCAGCTTTAGCAGTCACCCTATTTTTAACGTGGTTTATGTGTTTTTTTCCATGTGCATGTTTTTTGATAGATGTTATAAATTTTAATTATACAGGTATCCTCTCAAGTTTACATGAATCATGGTCACCGCAAGACTGTGTTACTATTCTTGACATCTAGACATAAGCTAAAAACATGAAATGTGAGTCTGTCTTCTTTAATACTCCTTTTCAATATTCTATCTATCCATTTTTCTTCAGACCATTTTCCAAGTCTTAAAAAGATTATTTAAAATCATCGTTAGTTGGATCTTCTGCTCTATCGCATCCACCTTTAGTCAAGTCTCTTATACTTTATCGTTTAACTTATTACAATAGTAATCACAGTCATAATTAAATCTGTAAAAAAAAACAGTATTTTTCCAATGCGCTCCAAAGCGGTATGTTATTGCTGTCCGCACTTTCATTTGACATCGTTCATAGAATTTAATATTATTTAGATCAATCTCTATTTATCTAAGCTATCACAAATCATTTTGACAGCTGTCTAGTTACAGCCAAACATTTATCTTCGGTACGCATGTCACTTCAGCGCGCAAATGTTGAATTGATAGCGAATGTTCAAAAATCATTTCGATGGCGAAACTATAAAACAATTGTGATTTTGCAATGTAATAAATAAATATTGCTAGCTGTTTGTCCGAATGCAGTTTTGGGAAATACGTTTTTAAAGTAGTTGGGAATTTTGGAGTGTAAACGTCTATGTCTATATCTATCTTGAGCCATAGTTCTATGAATCGGCTGCTAGTATATAGGGTAAGAAATATAATAGTAAATTATAGAATTACAATTCTTTTTGTTCGACACATCAACCTTAAAAAAACGTTAGATCACTTTTATTATATCATGGTTTAAAGCCTTTTTTAATAAGGCACAATTAATTTATTTTTGTGTTATGTAACTTTAAAGTTCAACTCCAAATATTGTGGGTAATAATTCCAGAATATTGATAAGTACCCAATTTCAGTAGTTCCTTGAGTTACAAACACAATTAAATTGGTTTATCTAAAGATATCTTAAAGGAGAATGCCCATAGCCAGTACTCTTAAAAAAATAATTGTGTCACAATGATTTTTGGACCTAATAACCTAAATACAAATTAATTTTGTTTAAAATCTCTTATTTCCTAATATTATCATCGACTAAAGTTAGTATGTGTAATTTATTAAGATAACATAATCAAATAAAGGTATTTTTATCAAGACACAAAAATGTTAAAGTCAGTACATTTCTCCATACTAAATGGGCATTCTCCTTTTGGCGTATTTTGACGTACAAATGTTTTAATGTTTATGAATATATCTTTCCGTCAGATACTGAAATCGACACCCTGCACCTACTCGTATTAACATCGACATGTGTATGGTTAATTAATTAAGTTTTAACAACATTAAACACCTAACTCGCAAGAACTCGCTAAGTGACGTGTAATAATGAACACATGGTGGAAATTAATTGATTTCTGCACACGCTATTGTACTTAACAAGTTTTAAAATAGCTACAGTTTATTAACCATATTTGTTGTTAGTAGCAGTAGAAAGATTATTATGTTTAATAGCTAAGAATGATCAAGACCTATTAATCCAGTTATGTTTAGTGTAGATAAGCTCTTTGTGTAATTAGGTCTTGCGGTTAATATTATTACGTTTTTATATACGTATGTATCTACCTATATATCACCAGCGCCCTGGTCACGATTTTTCCGGAATTTTAAGTACTCTATATCTTATACCAAATTATGGTCTACTTTTATGTCTAATTTCATGAAATTTGTTCACGTTCACAAAATATTACATCATGATCGCTTTTTATGTCCTTTTATGTAGTCAGATTACTTGATTTTTTAAATTATAATTAGTTAAACTATCTTTCGAGATATCGGTCAACAGGTTCTTTCGTTGGTTTAACTGTGAAAGTATAACGTATAAGATGCTGGTATGCGATTTCTCCTTATATTACTGTTACTTGACTATTACCTAACTTTATCGGGAAATTACTTTTTAGGGTATATAAATATCTTACATACCCTACATCGACTTGGCCTAGAATTTCCAGTGTGTTAATGTATACGTAACTTATTACGTCATTCGAATCGGAATCTAATTATTGGTCGTAGCGCACATATCAACTCGGAAAGGGATCGGCACCGGAACGCCTCGCCGTCAACCTAACGTAAGCGCGTTATAACCGACCAACAGCTCCAAATCGACTCGGCTACGGCTAGGCGACGCCGCGCTTACGGCTCGCCGGCCGCTGGTTGACGGAATGAATGACAGCAGTTCGCCGACGCAGCGGTAGCCGCGGCGCGGCGCGCGCACGAGGAAACGGAAAGTCGAAGGATAGCTTACGGTGAGACGTAAGCGCGGGTACGGCAAGTCGTCCACGCACCGTACCGCGGTTCGTGAGCTTGTCTCGAGGCGAGGCGATTACGTTACGAATCCGATAAGTGTGCTTTACAGTAGGGAGTTTCATACAAAGAATACTGACATGCAAGAGTTGATACGTTTACGTTCCGTTTACGAGTTGATATGTGTGCTACGACCATATAACGTCTATGTAGGTTATGTTGAGTGGTTATTTTATTTATTTCAAAACTGGTTGTTTTTGCACCGTGCCAGCGTTTGTACTTAATTTAGAACTAAATTAAACCTTGCCCTATGGAAGCGAACATTGGGAAATCCTGAAACACGTGAACACATGTGTGTTTGTACCAATGATATTATATACAAGATATACCAAGACGGCGCTGAAATTATGTTAGTCGAATTTAGACAAGTGTAACGATTTTAATTCAGACAGTTGATAGCTGCCTCTGAGTGAGGCCGTCTAGCTGTCTTTTTCACTATTAAGGTTTTAGTAGTGCCATCCCTTTTACATAATTTATCAATGTAATAGTGATTGATGTAGTGAAACAAAAGATAAACGTGTGTGTGTTGTAGCTCTTTTCGGAACAGATTTTTTGGTTGATTTGTAAGGGCATAACGTATCTATCTATCTATAGTTAAATATCATTGGTTTGTACTAAAGTTTACGAAGACCTGATAAACTCAAAATAGAAAAATCTCAGTCATTTCTTTAGGTAAATTAAAAAAAAGTCTTAACTTATAATAACAATATCAATACAATAATAATCATTAGGACATATCTAGAAAAAATAATCTTAGTAAATAAATTTTGACATTGACTTGGATTTAGAAAATTTACAAAGGCAAGCCCTACATTTTCCGATGTAATAAATAAAGGGACAATTGCCGTTATATCCGATTACTAGGCAGAGATTGGATACGTTCGAGTGGTATAGATCGTGAAGCACTTTTTATCAGACGAGTCTGTATTTCACATTTATTGACATTGACAGTGACCATTTTCAAACGAAGGGTCGAAAGTTCGATGCCGGGCTGGTTTTTATTTATATGTATGGCTTTTCTTAACAAACATGTATACTCTATGCATATTTTTGTCCAAGTAAAACGTAGTGATTAAGTACTCTGTGTATGCAAGGTTGATTGTAATTATGTGCCTAATAAAATTTGTTACTATTTAAACCGTACTGAAGCTATTATTATGGGTAACTATGTGACAAAAAACCTTTTTACTTTTCAAGAATATTGCATCTACGTTCAAGTTCATGATTTGGTATAAGTTACAGTTTACGTGGCGAAAATGGTGTAAGGAGCTAAATTTTCATTACAGCTAATGTGAAGTAATAATTTGAGAAAATGAATCAGGATTGTATTTTGACCGGGAATCGGGAAACCTCATAGAGTGGTGTGTACTTTAATACGTATTTTCGCGGTAAGGTAGTAAGCCACGCTCACCGAGCATAATTGGTATGTCGATTATCAACGCTAACCGCTAACGTATCGGTCGTCTATTGGTCGTAGCACACATATCAACTCGTAAACGGAACGTAAATGTATCAACTCTTGCATTTCGGTATTCTTTGTATGAAACTCCCTACTGTAAACAGCCCCGGATCTAAGGGGGGGCAAACCGGGGCACTTGCCCCGGGCGGCAGTTTCATGGGGGCGCCAAATCCTTGAGACAAAAATTCGAAATATCGAACAAATGAATTTTTATCAAGTAATCGAATCTTTAATATGTTTGAAAAACAAACTTTTCAAACTTTTCAGTGATACCCGCAAGCTGTGAGCGAAGCTTCAGCAAACTGAAAATAATTAAAACTTATCTACGTTCTACATACAATGAGTCAGGATCGTCTATCTGGCCTCGCGATCCTAGCCATTGAAAACAAAACTGCCTATGCGATGGACTTTGAGGAGCTAATAGATTCTTTCGCAGAAAAGAAAGCACGCCGTGTAAAGTTGTAGTCTTTCCTGGTTATACATTTTTTCTGTGTTTCTGTCACATTTATGTCACAAATGAAAGTAGTTAATTAGTTATTAGATAATAAAAAATGTGAGCCGTCACGGGATGGCTGGCAGATGTGAAACATACAAAATATACAAGTACTTAATGCAGATTTTAATCATAAAAATAAAATTTTAAATAATGAAATTAAAATAAATTAAAAATCAAATTTTAAAACATTATATGCAATATAAATTGCATAAATTTTTATCTACTCTCTTGGTGGTCTTGCGTCTTCAAAAGGGCGTTTCCCTTCCATCCATCCATCAGCCCTTGGAGGTCCACTGCTGGACTATGTCCAGCAGGAGGCCTATGCCTCCCCTAACTTGCGCCACTCTGACAGGTCCTGAGCATTCTGCATCCAGCGGATGCCCGCTGTCTTCTTCAGGTCGTCAGTCCACCTGGTCGGGGGGCGTCCTATACTCCGTTTTCAGAGACGTGGGCGCCATTCGAGGACCTTTCTTCCCCAACGGTTGTCGGTCCTTCGCACTATGTGGCCAGCCCATTGCCACTTCATCCATCCATCCATCCATCCATCAGCCTTTGGAGGTCCACTGCTGGACATAGGCCTCCCCTAATTTGCGCCACTCTGACCGGTCCTGAGCCTTCTGTATCCAGCGGATACCCGCTGTCTTCTTCAGGTCGTCAGTCCACCTGGTCGGGGGGCGTCCTATGCTCCTTTTTCCGAGACGTGGGCGCCATTCAAGGACCTTTCTTCCCCAACGGTTATCGGTCCTTCGCACTATGTGGCCAGCCCATTGCCACTTCAGCCGGCTAATTCTTTGAGCTATGTCGGTTACCCTTGTTCGTCTACGGATCTCCTCGTTTCTGATTCGATCACGTAGAGAAATACCGAGCATAGCCCTCTCCATAGCCCGCTGCGCTACTCTGAGCTTGTGGATTAGGCCAATAGTAAAGCACCACGTCTCGGATCCGTATGTCATCACTGGCAACACACACTGCTCGAACACCTTCGACTTCAGGCACTGAGGTAGTGTTTTGGACGACAAGATATGACGCAGTTTCCCGAACGCAGCCCATCCGAGTTGGATTCTACGAGTGACTTCTTTCTCAAAGTTGGACTTACCCATCTGGATCACCTGTCCCAGGTAATTGTATTCGTCTACAACTTCGAGAGCAGCGCCGTCAACAACAACCGGTACGGGTGTGACATGGACATTCGACATGATTTTCGTCTTGTCCATGTTCATCTTAAGACCCACCCGTTGTGAGGCGCTGTTCAAGTCCCCGAGCATTGTACCAAGTTCTTCCAGGGAACTCGCCAGGATGACTAAATCATCGGCATATCGCAGGTGTGTGATGTATTCGCCATTGATGTTAATGCCACGTCTTTCCCACTCCATCAGCTTGAACACGTCTTCCAACGCAGCGGTGAACAGTTTTGGGGATATGACATCCCCTTGTCTGACACCTCTCTGCAGTTGGATGGGGTTCGTTGCCGTGTCGTGTAGTCTGACGGACATGGTGGCAGATGAGTACAAACATTTCAACACCTCGATATACCGGTAGTCGATCCGGCACCGCTGGAGAGAATTTAGTACCGCCCAGGTCTCGATAGAATCAAAGGCTTTCTCATAGTCCACATAGGCAACACACAACGGCAAATTATACTCCTCGGTCTTTTGTATAATCTGCCGCAGTGTGTGTATATGGTCTATGGTGCTGTAGCCTTTCCGGAATCCTGCTTGTTCGGGAGGCTGGAAGTCGTCAAGCCTGCGTGCAATGCGATTTGTGAGGACCCTCGAAAACAGCTTATAAACGTGGCTCAGAAGTGCAATGGGCCTGTAGTTCTTCAGAAGGGTTTTATCGCCCTTCTTGAAGAACAGCGTCACCACACTTCTGCCCCACGCTTCCGGGGTAGTTCCAGTATTAATGACGGAATCGAACAGTTTTTGGAGCGCCACTAGAAGGGGTTTCCCTCCAGCTCTTAGAAGCTCGGTTGTGATTCCGTCATCTCCCGGTGCCTTGTTGTTTTTAAGCTGTTTGAGAGCCTCTCTAATCTCATACAAGCTGACGTCCGGGATATCCTCTGTGTAGTGTCGGGTCAGTTTAGCTCGCTTATCACTCTCATCGCGAGGAGGTGGAGCTTGAGAGGAGGTATACAACCGTCCGTAGAATCTCTCAGTTTCTCTCAGAACTTCGGGTTTCGACGAAACCATGGTGCCAGACTCGGTCTTCAACCTCGTAAGCAGACTTTGCCCAATAGACAGATCCCTGGCGAACACTTTTGAGCCCCGGCTTTGCTCAATAGTGTTTTTTACACGATTTGCGTTGTGTTTACGCAAATCGCGTCGCCTGCACTTGGAGATCTGTTCATTGAGCCGTCGGTATTCCCTCATAGAGGTTGGAGATTGCACACATAGTTCTCGTCGATCCCTCATAAGACCGAGAGTTTGTTCTGAGAGAACCTGAGATCTACCACTAGGGTGGGTCTTGAAATACTTCGACCCTACCTCGTGGACAGTTGTTACCATCCTGGTGTTATACTCGTCCACTGACGTGCACGATTCTAGGCACGCAAAACGGTTTTGCAGCTCAAGTTGAAAGTTTTCGGATCCCTGGATTTGGATAGGTGTTGGACGAAGCGTAGACTTCATCAGACGTGACCGTTCCAGCTTCAGGTCGATATTTAATGTGCCTCTTACAAGTCGGTGATCGCTTCCGGTTTTAAACCTGCTGATCACAGAGACATCATTAAATATATGCCGTTTGTCTGCCAGAATGAAGTCTATCTCGCTTTTCGTGGAACCATCAGGACTTATCCAAGTCCACTTGCGTTGCGGCTTCTTTCTGAAGAAGGAGTTCATCATGAAGAGACCTTCCTTCTCCAAGAAGTTAGCCAGCAAGTGTCCTCGGTGGTTCCGTCGTCCAATTCCGTAGGGACCCACTTTCATCTCGGCGCCGCTTTGCGTGCCCAGTCTCGCGTTGAAGTCCCCCATTACAACATTGAAATGAGCTTTAGAGGTATGTATGGCTCTGCTTATGTCCTCATACATAACCTCAACCTCATCGTCAGGATGTGTCGAAGTCGGCGCATATACCTGTACAACCTTCAACGAATACCGTTTGGATATTCTGAGTGTAAGGTACGCTACCCTGGACGACACGCTCCCGACTTGCACAATGCTGTTGACGAGGGACTTGTGAACGAGAAACCCGACACCACCTTGGGACTGATGTTCGCCCTCCCGGTGATAGAACAAGTTTCCGGATTTGAGTATTATCGTGTCCTCCCCCTGTCTTCGGACTTCAGATAAACCCACAATACTCCAGTTTAACTTGCCTATCTCTTCTTCCAGCTCGTTTACCTTGTCGTCGGTCCTCAGTGTCCTGGTGTTGTATGTTGCCAGGTGCAGAAGTCGTTTTTTAGATTGGTAGCCCGATCTCTGCCGGCGATTCTTAGCACCCCCTGCCCCGCCGTTACCATAGCCGCTACCGTAACTAGGAATAGCGGGGCTGCCGGGGACTGGGGGCCGAGGCTTAGTTGTGGCTATCATTGGGGGGTTGTAGCCAGTAGTCACCACGCTTGGCCAGTGCGTGTTGGTGACCGCAGTAGATGTTTTTAGTCCGCAGGGAGACGCTGCTGCCCGTCTCCTGGAGTATCCTATTAGTCGCCTTTTACGACATCCCAGGAAGAAGTAGGAGTGGTGCTATTCTACAAAGTGGACCCGGCACCACACGGGGAACGGGGGGATTGCCACTTCAGCCGGCTAATTCTTTGAACTATGTCGGTTACCCTTGTTCATCTATGGATCTCCTCGTTTCTGATGCGATCACGTTGAGAAATACCGAGCATAGCCCTCTCCATAGCCCGCTGTGCTACTCTGAGCTTGTGGATTAGGCCAATAGTAAAGCACCACGTCTCGGAGCCGCATGTCATTATTGGAAACACACATTGCTCGAACACCTTCGACTTCAGGCACTGAGGTAGTGTTTTGGACGACAAGATATTCGGACGCAGTTTCCCGAACGCAGCCCATCCGAGTTGAATTCTACGAGTGACTTCTTTCTCGAAGTTGGACTTACCCATCTGGATCAGTTGTCCCAAGTAATTGTATTCGTCTACAACTTCGAGAGCAGCGCCGTCAACAACAACCGGTACGGGTGTAACATGGACATTCGACATGATTCTCGTCTTGTCCATGTTCATCTTAAGACCCACCCGTTGTGAGGCGCTGTTCAAGTCCCCGAGCATTGTACCAAGTTCTTCCAGGGAACCCGCCAGGATGACTATATCATCGGCATATCGCAAGTGTGTGATGTATTCGCCATTGATGTTAATGCCACGTCGTTTCCACTCCATCAGCTTGAACACATCTACCAACGCAGCGGTGAACAGTTTTGGGGATATAACGTCCCCTTGCCTGACACCTCTCTGCAGTTGGATGGGGCTGATGCGTACAAACACTTCAACACCTCGATATACCGGTAGTCGATCCGGCACCGCTGAAGAGAATTGAGTACTGCCCAGGTCTCGATAGAATCAAAGGCTTTCTCATAGGCCACATAGGCGACACACAACGGCAAATTATACTCCTCGGTCTTCTGTATAATCTGCCGCAGTGTGTGTATGTGGTCCATGGTGCTGTAGCCTTTTCGGAATCCTACTTGTTCGGGAGGCTGGAAGTCGTCAAGGCTACGTGCAATGCGATTTGTGAGGACCCTCGAAAACAGCTTATAAACGTAGCTCAGAAGTGCGATGGGCCTGTAGTGTCAAGGGACACCCAGATGGAACGAAGTTCCTTTCGATTTAAGTTTTGTTGTACAGCGCCATCTCTGTACAACTTTCTGAATCACGCTAGCGCCATGTATACATTATACAGAGCATACAGTACAGCGCCATAAGTTTTACAGAGATGGCGCTGTACTGTAAAACTCTCTGAATCACGCTAGCATGATTCAGTCGAACCTCCTCGTCGCTCATGATGTCCTAGTACTTCATTAAAAATTTGTGTGAAGTTAAAATTCTTCACAAAAATTTTTAATGAAGTTACTATAGCGTGATTCAGAAAGTTGTACAGTACAGCGCCATCTCTGTAAAACTAACTGAATCACTTCAAAAAAAGTGTCGTCATTCGCAAAATCAAAAAGTGTCGAAATTTTCCGTCTAGCCCCCCTTTCACAACGCGCGATAAGGAACTTCGTTCCAAAAAGGGCTTTATCGCCCTTTTTGAAAAACAGAATCACTCTTACACTTCTGCTCCACGCTTCCGGGGTAGTTGCAGTATGGATGACGGTATCAAACAGTTTTATGAGCGCCACTAGTAGGGGTTTCTCCCCAGCTCTTAGCAGCTCGGCGGTGATACCGTCATCTCCCGGTGCCTTGTTGTTTTTAAGCGTTTCCCTTAGATACAACAAATAAAATATGATTTTCGTGTATTGTCATGGGAAATACACATGTCTGCCAAATTTCATCAATTTTCATTAAAGGGAAGTCATTCAAATTAACGTTACAAGATTTGATCCACCGAAGTGAAAGTAAATAAAAGCGTTTAAAAATAGCAAAATTTGAAATTTTTTTGCACCTATTCAAACAAAATATAGTTATTATTCTCATAAATTAATTTTAAACCTTTTTATAAAATTTTTGAAATTCGTTTTTGTAAAATATGACAAACGTAGATGTGCCGTTGTATTACTGGGTGAGCGACATGGTGTTCGCGATGTCGGTTCTATACGCTAGTAAATAATACTTCAATGTTTATTGGCAATTTTAACAGTTTTTCTCAAACGCTGAAGGGAGGGGGCGCCACTATCAAGGATTTGCCCCGGTTCAAAAAAATCGTAGATCCGGGGCTGACTGTAAAGCACACTTATCGGAGTCGTAACGTAATCGCCTCGCCTCGAAACAAGCTCACGAACCGCGGTACGGTGCGTGGACAACTTGCCGTACCCGCGCTTACGTCTCACCGTACGCTATCTTTCGACTTTCCGTTTCCTCGTGCACGCCCCGCGCCGCGGCTACCGCTGCGTCGGCGAATTGCTGTCATTCGAGCCGTAAGCGCGGCGTCGCCTAGCCGTAGCCGAGTCGACTTGGAGCTGCTGGTCGGTTGGTAACGCGCTTACGTTAGGTTGATGTTTGGTTGACGACGAGGCGATCCGGTGACGATCCCTTTCCGAGTTGATACGTGTGCTACGACCATATATCGATATTGGTAGCAACACTAGCAACTCTTGTCAGTAGAGCACTACGAAGAGTGATTTAAATGAAAGTCATTGAAATACGTTTTATGAAAAATAAAGTCTGTTACACACTCTTACCCCTTACTCACTCACTATGATTCCCTGTTCCACAGCATAACAATAAATAAGGCACACCCTCGTGCCCTGAACAAACATATTAATAACCTTTTGTATACCGTTCCCAAAAATTTTGTGAGAAAACTCTCATCTTACGTGTAGAGCGTAAGATTAGAAAAAAAAAACAAAAAACATTTTAATAACCGGCAAATGAGCTGTCAATCCTCCTGATGGCAAGTGGTCATCCGTCGCCCATGGACACAAAAGCATCACTTATGCGTTGCCGAATAAAAAAGAGAGAGGGAAAAGAAAGAAAGAACTAGCTTCCATGCCCCCAGACCGAATCCGGGAATCTAACAAGGGAATCCCACTATACTAGGTCAAACGACGATATTAATTTATAGTTTAGCATTCACGTTTTAGATAATAACTTACTGGCGGTCTGCGGTATTATCGATCGGTGACAATTTCGCTTGCCGGTAATTCACCTGAATGCTCCCAGAGGAACTTGGCCCTACTCCATCTGAGGTATTGGTTGTATCATTGTTGCGAAACATGGAGTAACTTTTCTTAGAACAACTCAAATGTTACATTATTTTAGAAAGATTCCTAAGTCGGTTATGTTTGTAATTATACAATGAGACTTTTTTGAGCTTCAATCTTCGCAGTTTTTACGCTCAGAACTGGTCAAAGTGGCGCAAATGAGATTAGGACAATTAAAAGATAGGTTTTATCTGTTATGAAGATTTTACGTAAAGCGATAGTAAATCATTTTTCAGTCATAATATTGATCAACTGAGATAAAAATTGTGGTAATGGAAGTACTTTTCATGAAATAATCCCCTCTTTTATGGCACCCATGACAGCAGACATGTGGAACTATAAGCTAGCGTTAATGTCTCCTCATTTACTAGATACCTTAAAAGCACTACAGCCGTTTCCAAGTTACTACGTTTATTCATATTATTATGTCACGGAGTTATCACATTATAATTGGGGAAGGCTGCACGTAATATGATACGAGACATGCGGTGACACGTGACGGGAGCGTGGTGCAATGCGTTCGTTACTGCGGCTGTTATTCTTAAAATATCGATAGATCCGCAAGTTATATAATGGTCGTAGCACACATATCAACTCGTAAACGGAACGTAAACGTATCAACTCTTGCATGTCAGTATTCTTTGTATGAAACTCCCTACTGTAAAGCACACTTATCGGATTCGTAACGTAATCGCCTCGCCTCGAGACAAGCTCACGAACCGCGGTACGGTGCGTGGACGACTTGCCGTACCCGCGCTTACGTCTCACCGTACGCTATCCTTCGACTTTCCGTTTCCTCGTGCGCGCGCCGCGCCGTGGCTACCGCTGCGTCGGCGAACTGCTGTCATTCATTCCGTTAACCAGCGGCCGGCGAGCCGTAAGCGCGGCGTCGCCTAGCCGTAGCCGAGTCGACTCGGAGCTGCTAGTCGGTTGGTAACGCGCTTACGTTAGGTTGACGGCGAGGCGATCCGGTGACGATCCCTTTCCGAGTTGATATGTGCGCTACGACCATTAGTGTTCTAGTATGAATTAACTCAGGTGAATAAAGTCGATGGCACCTTTTTATATTGGATTTACCGAATTAAAAACCAAATTACATTAAAATATTCCTTGTAAATTTTCGGATAAACCTTTACAAAATAGCACTTTTCAAATCGTTGTGCCTTTAGTGGTCACGTCCGCTTTCTTATTCAGCCGAGCGTCTAGTGCCTAGCGCCTCTGCTCAAAAACGGTTCACTTGATATTTCTTCGCCTTCTTAATTTGTACGTGACTCTGGGAGTTAATTAGTGAAATTACGAGATCCACTTCACTGGGTTTTTTATTCTGGACTTTATCGTCTGGCATTCAGACACGGTCATTGTGGAAAATTAAATTAACATTTAACTAGTAAGCCTAGACGCCATTACTCGTTCTACTGAAAAAACTCTTTCATTCTTTTTATTTGAATTTTTTAACAGTGGCTAGAGCATTGTGCATTGTCTTGGTTCGACTATTATTACTATTATATATGTACTATTATTTCTTCTGTGCTATTATGCTAAGCTATTATAGTAGATAGAGAATCTACTATATATAGTACTTACTGATCAAATATCCTAGTGATTGAACCCAATTTCAAGTTTGACACGAATTTAAATCCAATCGTTACAGATTATTAGCAAAGATTTGTGCGATATAGGAATAATTCGTAATTTACAACAGTGAAGTTCTTTGTAAATTACACGCGAAAGTCCAACTAATATTATAAATGCAAAAAATTGTTTGTCATGTTTGTTAAGGCCCCTGTAAACGCTCAAATAATTTGTCAAATTTTACGTGTTTGGCAAATTATTTGACGGTCTGTGGTCATGTTTGACATGTTTGTCAAGCAAACTACGTGTTTGGCTGTATGTTTGAAGATTTTGATTGACGGCGTACGTTTGCCAAACAAACTCGCCATTTTCGCGCGAAAATATGTCTGATTTGAGGTGGATTTGAGTGACAAGGAGTATTTATTACAGTTCATATCCCTTCTATCTTCAAAATCGGCTCCACTTGCTAGAAACCTTAGAGTTATCGATAGGCTTTGAGACGCTGGAATAGATTTTCGCATCTTTTTTTTCTATTACAGGGCCAACTAACATTAGCAAGTCGTTGAATGTTTTATTGTTCATTTTAAGAAAGTTACGGTAGTCATCAGGGTCTGTGCGCAATATTTTATTCAGCAAATTTCATGAGTAAATCTATCTCTTAGTTTTAACCATTCTCGTGGCCAACGTCTTCTTTTCTTCTTTTTTAATACATATTGCCAAAGTTAATGCAAAGAACGTCGGAGCGTCACTTCGCGGCGAAAACTGCTTTGAAAGTGAAGTCTTGTTTGACAAACTTGTTGGTATGTATGCGCTGAAGTTTGATGAAAACGTACAAACAAAACGTAAAGTTTGACAAATATATTTGATCGTTTTCATGGCGCTTTACTCTTTCACGCAAAACTACTGAACATATTTACATGTTTAGCGCACAGATAGACTATGATATGGAACAACATGCGATACTTATTATCCCCGAAAACGCGGGCAGGGTCGCGGGCAGAATACTTGCCTACTTACATATTTAAAAATAATCTCAAATTTATGTGAAGTCTGACAATCCGAATCATCGTGATTATATCCTTAAGCCTCATTGAGTCATCTAACCAAGCCTAAAATGAGAAAATTATAAGTTGTTATCATTATGATGATTGTGCGTTTATTTGATAAAAACGTATCTGTTTCTGTTAATAATACAAAAGTCGGTATCAGATCTCCCCGATCGGGAACATAGCTGTATTTAAATAGAACAAACCGGATCGGTTACTGACAGTTACGTGACAGGAAAATCTTTGCCAAGATAATTGTGTCGCGTCGGATGCCGGCCTACATACTTCTTTGAGGAATTAAAAGGCGATTATGGACTTTATGATTTTTTCAAGTTTTCGAAATAAACAGTGGGTTTCGACAGAAATTTAGTAAGGTGTGTCATAGTTAGATGTCTGTAGTCTTGATAAAAATAAACATTGCACACACTACTAGGTATTTGACACACACACGCATAATATATACACAAATGTAAATGTAAACTAACCTTTTCACACTAAGGCCAGAGATGTGCTATGCAGCTATGCTGCGAAGATGCGAAATCCAATAAATATGATTGGTTCAATAAATAGATTGATTCCCACCAATGAATATGATTGGTGGATATCAAACGCATCCATAGCAACGTAACATAGCACATCTCTGGTGGAAAAGCACCCTTACGGTCGAATTTTGACTACAGAACTAGTTTCTAGTTTATACCTCTATATGTGTAATTGATTATTGAGCTTATATAATTTCTTACAGAATTTGTTTCTTATTTTTCAGGTACGTAACGTTCGATCTAACAGAGTTCGTGAGAAGACCTACTAAAGGTACTGAATTTTGAACCTTAAATTTCATTAATATAGTCCAACAATGAAATCAGCTGATGCAGCAAAAGGAACCGTACACACTCGAACCTTAGACAAAAATGCAAAGACACAGATTCGAGCTTCGTATAAATACTATGTATTTTATATATATAATATTTACATACACGAACAGCACACTAGTAGACCATAGACTTATGTAGGAATCACTTATGTCGAATAAGTGACGATTTTTCAAAATTTCTAAAAAATATGTATAATTATGTGTATCTATGTAAAAGTATGTACCTATGTCGTAACCAGCTGGATGAAATAGCCGTTAGTAGAGGCTTCCAGATTATTTCTATGTTATTCAAAATTCATTTCTATGAGGGAAATGAGGTATTGTAGTCATCAGGAATTGATAAAATATATTATAGGTATAAATACATACCAATCAATGTTCATCGATTGTGTGATCTTTTTCGAGGACTTGATAATTTCATTGTAAGATTGTAACCTAATAACTCAAAGCGATCTCAACTAAACATTGTACATTAGCGTTCATTAAACAGACACATCAGAATCAACAATTCCCTACAGAGCTACACAATACATTACGCCCACCAAGCAACATTGAAAATACTCAAGCGTCAACATCATTATCTTAAATGCGCAATTAACGCAGACGTGACTAAATGATAAATAAATTATTTAGATTTAACGCGTTGTTGTAATGAGTATTGTAGAGTGTAGAGAGATGTGTAGCGATAAAAAAAGTTGTTTGTTGTAATGAGTCTTATCTTTTTAGAATTAGACATTTAAAGGATTTTCCTATTGTATCTATCCACAATCCTCAGTTATATAAGAGCTCACGTCTAACAGTCTGTCTGCTGAGGTCAAAAACGCTCTGGACACATCGTCACCTTTGTTAAGTTAGGTACCTCTATAAGTGAGAATTACAAAATTATATTTTAAGCATAAAGCAAAGAAAAAGCAAAGCAACAACCCATAAATGTCCCACTGCTGGGCTCGGGGCCTCCTCTCACAATGTGAGGGGTACAGGTTTTGTACCACGCTGGCCAAGTGCGGATTGGTAGACTTCACACACCTTTGAGAATTTTATGGAGAACTCTCCGGTGTGCAGTGTGTGTCTCACGATGTTTTCCTTCATTGAAGCAATTATATTTTTTTTTATAGCCTGAAGGGCAGACGAAAAAGCATACGGGCCACCTGATGGTAAGTGGTTACCGTCGCCTATGGACATGAGCAATACCAAAGGATTCGCTAATGCAACGCCGGCCCTGAAGGAGAACTCTTTTCACACCGTTATTGAAGAACCCCATGTCATAGCGCTCCGGGAATACCTCGGAAGGAAGCCCATTCCACAGTTTGCACGTATTAACTTCTAATACGCACAAAATATTTGAAAATTCGGGAGTCATTCGGGAGACCAATGTTCTAACCACTAGGCTATCATTGCTTTTTTAATGCGTTATATACTTTTTTATGCACTGTGCAGGCAAACGAGCAGAAAGATCACTACGTAAGTGATTTTTCCACCCATACATATGGACGAACAAAAAAAGTACTGATTTACATCGCTTGGTTTAGTCGCGTTGGTGATACAACAGTGTCCTTATCTAGCAGCTTAGTCAAACCTCGTGCGTGCTGAATAGCGTTCGAGATAAAGGGCATAAAGTTTATTGGGTTTATTACCCTTAGCGGCGCCTCATGTCGTTTCATACGGCAAAAACCACCGCCCTCAGAAGCAACAATAACCATTTCTACAAAACGAAGTAACCACAAAATGTGTTACACAAAAATGTGTCATGTGAAAACTCGAGTAGATTTAAATTCCAATGATACAGTCTAGGTTGACGCTCGTCGCCGCGTCGGTATGAACACGAAGACATCTTTGATGTGCACCCTCTCGCCTCGGGCGTGAAATGCTCTCATAGATAAAGTGCATTTCAATATTAGAAGTTTGAGGCGGTTTCGAAGCGAATAGTGAAACTTTTCGTAACGTTTTCTGTGATAGTTTGTACAAGCAACATTTTTTATAGTTTTTTTGAGTTTGAATAATATCAATTAGACACGTAATAATCTGTTGGCAAAGTTATAAAGATGTGTCTTTTGTATTTTATTATTTTAGATTAGTAAGATTTTGGTAGGTTTGACTTCAAAAATTAATCTAAAGACACGATAACATATAAATCAAGTTTAAAAGGAAAAATATTTTACTCAAATACAAGCTTCTTTACACTTATATCTCAAATTAAATCTTGAATCAATTTTTTCCAATTTTTGTATCTCAATAAAAGCTCTTTACAAACTCAATCTTGTATCGGCAATTTCAACGAATATCAGTCTACATGATTTAAACTGGACGTGACATCTTTATGAGACTAGTAATCGGTTTGCTTCAGAAAAGCCTTAGTTACCATATTCGATAAAATCTTTCGAATTTAACCTTTGTGAAACTAATGTATATTTTTTGGTAGGTTTTAATTTAAAACTCAACCTTAAAATTTTTAATATAAGTTTTTGGCAATCTCCAGCAGCCAGTAAAATGTTTCAGCTAATCCCCAGTAGACATAGCTTAGTTAATTCATTACGCTGAAACCCATATCTGTAATTCAGTAGGTGTTTGTTAATATCGCACTTGGCGTGATTCACTGAAACCGTGTGTTTCTGTTGGCATGTAGTTGGTATCAGGTTTAATGAGGCTTCATTTAATGCTCACGTTAAAGCTCTTTAATTTGGTATCGTGGAACGAATTTCGCCTTTAAATAAATTGGATTGGCTCTGTTTATGGAGATAAATTTTAATATAAAATGCTTTTTAAATCAAGATCGGAGATAAGTGCCACTTTCAGTAGGTTAAATTATCAGGGTTAAAGTAATAATATTAATCTGGCAAACTAATATCGTCATTATCATAACACAAGCAAAGTTAATAGTATGTAGCCTTTCCATTAAGTACCACTAAAATTATATTATCGGTTTTGTATAACCTTATGGTGGCGGTGTATAAAATCGCCATGTGTGCTACCTGAGAGGTTCCCTTATGGATCTCAGGAGTGACTTTGGATAAATATGATTTCAGATTAAACGGACAAATATTTTCTAACGGACGAGCTTCTAATGTAATAAACAAAAAAGAAAATGTATGCAAATCACACGTGGTAGAAGTGAAACTTTCCAAAATTTTGGTTTCAAGATAATGAGATGAAAAAGCAATAAATCGAATCTTCTACCTTGTTCTTCGCGCCATCTATGAATATAACTTAGTACTTTTTAAAAGATAACCACGAACATAAGAAAAAGAAAACAGTGGTAACTAACGCCATCTCTTAACATAATATGAAGAGTAAAATGAGCAGCTAGCGCCATCTATCTAGCAATAAAACGAATCTTCTATCTTATTCCTCGCGCCATCTATGAATACAACTTAGCATTTTTACTGTCTGTATAATCGGTCGGTCGATCGACAAATAATATTAAACAACGAAAATGAAATTCTTATTTTTTGTTAATAAATTCTTTGAAAATATTTAAAAGAGCATTTGAAAGTATTTAAAAACAGTATAAAAATAAAACTAAAAAAAAAAGAAATACTGAGAGACGCGAACCTGCGCATCAGGTATTGTGTATCTACGTCCTGACCATTGAGCTACGGAGAAGTTAGATTCAACGACGAAATTAGCAGTTATATGCATGCTTGCCGAGTATATTTCTGTCTCATTCTTTCCTACACATTTTTGTATTTGTGTCTCTTACCTGTCGTTTTTTCCGTTGCATCCGGTTTGAAATCACAACGATTCTAAAGAAGTTTCACTTCAAAAAAACTGCAACCAAATTGAACACCTCCCTTTTTTTGAAGAGATAAAAATCAGTAACAGTTGTGATATCTGAGTATAGATGTTTGACAAGGAAATAGACCTGTAACTGTGCGAGGGTTTCTGCAGAGGGATTCTGAGGCAGAGGTCTTGCTCTGACAAATTTACCATATTGTGATTACCCGTGGGGACCAAGTCTGTTTGTACAAATGTTAAATAGATTTCACTTCGTATTACATTGGTATTGAATCCGGATGGGTTTCGTAATGTTTGGTATTCGCATTTTGATGTTGGTTTGAGTACCTTTAGATACTATTATGTATTTCGTGGTTTGAGTCTTGATTTGTTGTTATAATTACAGATTTTAAATTATTTATTTATGTAAATTACAAACTTAATGACAACCAACTTTAAAATATTTTTACATTTTAAAACTACGTGAAACTGTATTTCGGTTTTTATTAAGTAGTTTCCACTAGGTAGTAGGATTTTATATGACTTGGGGTCTAGGTAATCTGAGTTGTATTAAATTATGTCTCTTATTTAAGACTAAGATTTCCCAACAAAGAGAAGACTACGTCGGAGTAATGATAGCATAAGACTTTATTAATTTATAAACTAATAATTTTGATTCAATATTTTCGTATTTTCAGGATACTTTAAAAAGAAAACATGATAAATCGTTTTTCTTTACCAGAAAAAAATGTTTATTGTACCTTCCGTTAGGCACAACAGCCGTCTTAAGAAGGTATCTTCGCAGACGGAGCGTCAGATCCAAGAAAATATCCATAAAGATTAGCAAATATATTCATCTCCCGATTTCCAGTCTGCAAATCGGATTACTTCATTATTTGTTAAAGCGGATTAAACATGAAGCCGTTTTTGTCGCTCACTCGATGTCATACCTTATCTTATACCTTTAAACGAGCAATTCTTGTATATATATATATATATAATTGAAATCTCGGATTCGGCTCCAACGATTTTCATGAAATTATAGGGGGTTTCAGGGGCGATAAATCGATCTAGCTAGGATTCTTTTTTTAGAAAATGTCGTTTTATCGGTATTTTCAGGCAATGATAAACTTCTACAATATACTCTTCCTGGCATCTATTGGCAAGTAGCAATACTAAAGCTACTTCAGTAAATGGCGTTGTTAAGCAACACTAAATCGAGCAAAGCTCGGTCATCCGGGTACTTACCTACTCTTATCCTCAAATTACTAATTCCTAATTTAAACTGCTCTCATGTAAATTTAGCTAAATGTCGCTTAGTCAATTTTTCCTTTCATGAAGGAATGTTTTAATGCCTTATAAGTTTGAAGCATTGTTTATTTCGAAGGTTAATTGAAGAAAATGAAGCAAGATTCGAATTTGGATCTCCCATACTAGAGACAGAAGTTTAAACCACTAAACTATCTATTTTTACTAGCTTCCAGGAAGTAATGTCTCTTGAAATTGCTTTCAGAGGTTCAATCCAATTGGACTCCGTTAGAGGAACTCTGACAATATTTAATTACTGCTATATAACAAGCAAGATCTCACGACAAAAAAGATATTGTCGTCTAAACGGCTTGTGTCGTTCGTAAATGATCTTCGCTAGGGTGCTAAAGTACAATGGATGTGTCAACTATGGATCGTAACTTCGCAGATCTGTGAATAGTGCTACGAAATGAAGTCTTCGAGAAGAACGTTTATCGCTTCTAGACCAGCAATATTCCCCTGAAGAATGTAAATAGATGACAACAAGTACGATCTGATGACTCATCTGCTCTATTGCTTGCCTTATGCCGAATTAATGTAAACAGGATTTCTTTTAGTGACTGCTACCTAGCAAAAGTAAATTGGGACAAAGTGGCATACATACTTTAGTCTTTAGTCTGTCAGTTTATTAACTAAAGAAAGGAATACTTCGATATATTTTAGTCCTGATTAAAAGAAACCAATGTCTATATTTTGTTACTCTGTTAGTAGTAATTAATTGGGACAAAAGGTTTTCTGATAATAAGTTATTCTTGTATATAATAAAATTGAGCTTTTTAAGTTTATGAGCAGTTAAACAAAAAGGAAATTTTAAAATACTAGGTTACAATATCGGCGAAAAAAGTATTTTATCACCCGCGCAAAATATAACTTCGCGGGTTGCAAAAGTTAGATTGGCATTACTCGTATCAAAAGTTTCTCCAATTTCCATACACCGATATAACACCACATTCGTAAAGAGAATAGGAGTTTTTTTGTTTGAAAATAGGGTTGGTGATATATGGAGATCTGTATACGAATATACGATATTTTTGAGTCATTTGTTTCCGGAATTGTTAAAAGACTGTACTAACTTTTATTAGTAAATTAAAATAATATCATACTACTAACAAAACACATGCCTTGAAAGTGGTATTTTATGTAAATTAACAGCTATTAATATTTTATTGTGCAGTGTGACAATTTTTTATCTATCACTGTATCCATTTGTTCTTATAGTATTATTTGTATAGTTCTTATAGTAGTATTTGTTTTTATAGTGAATTGAGTATACGATATTATAGATATCTGTTTTTTTAGCTTCAAAATCTTTATGAACCTTTTAGCAGTATTAACCATAAACTCTTTATTAAAAACTTGTATTGTATCTGAAATCATAAACTCTAAACTCAAACTAATCCATTGAGCCAGTCCATAACTATGTCACATACTAATACTCGCATAATATCGATATCAGAACTCACTCGGAACATCACTATACCGAACGATTCCCATGAAGCTCTAATTCGCTTAATGGTTCGAGTTGTAACGAGTTGTCGGCTTATTCTGTTCAAAACTGAATTGGTTCCGTACTGCATTAAATTAAATTCCATAAAACGTATTATTTTGTTCGATTTTTGTATTTTAACAAGGGAATACGCATTGGAAAATTTGGCGTACTGAGTACGTACCGGTACATTTCTTTCAATCATTCCTCTTTTTCATTTCTTTTCTTTTCTTTCTTTTTCACACACACACACACACACACACACACAAGAATGCACGCCGGACACAAACCGTAACTTAGTTTAGTATTTAAGTTTCTCATTTTAAGTGATGTAAAAATCTTATGAGAAATAAAGTTCTTTAAACCGAATATGTCTAATCTAATCTAACCTGGAGCAGCGTGGAATATACTTAAGAGTTTAGACCTTAAGAAAATATATTGATGGAAGTTATATTGATCGCACAATTTCTGTAAATTAGTTTTTTATGGAAATAGCCGGCAAACGAGCTAACGATCCACCTCATGGTAAGTGGCTATCGTCGCCCATGGACATCAGCGACACCAAAGGCATCACTGATGCATTGCCGGCTAAGAAAGGGTGAAGAAAAAGAAAGAAAAGTAAATTAGTTGAGTAGATTTTAATGAACATTATATTACTGAAAACACCGCTGATGAACTAAATAATTAATACCAGTACCACATTACAAGTCAAAGTTTGTAACGCTCTGCTTTAAGCAAATAGATTACGTGTCGTTTTCTTTGATGGGCTTACTTTAATGGTTTCCCTGTTTGCCCGCGAACTTTCTTACGATCACTTAATCTACCGCAGTTCGTATTTTTGTGTGATTTATGACCCCCTGTGACGCCGGCAGGGCTGGGGTTTATCTTGGATACTATAAGAATTTTATCGTAGACATATGTACGTCGGGTCGTTGACCTTAATCCGATGTTATCTTTGCTTAATTCGCCGGAATATGTTATGTTTTCTTTTAGTACATTCAAAGCTAATTATGAGTGTTTATATGGTTGTATTTTCTAGTGAAAGGGAATGTTTGGTTTAGTAATGTTTTCTTTGGATTCAGTATTGGTATTGGACAAAGAAGTAAGGCATCTAAGGGAGATATGTCCTTAAAACAAACAACCTTTGAGAAATAATGAAATGGTTTCATTTAACTTATAAATTACAGCCTTTAATGTCTAATATATTTTTTCTATAACTAAGCATTACCCGTTGATATTACCGTATGTACTTGTCGTTTTCAGGCATTTTATTAATTTTAATGACATGTAAATGGAGTAGGTACAAACCAAATGAACAAGCCGTAGTTTTAATGATTAATGTGTTGCTATAGTCTCTGTTCTATTTGTCGTTTTTTTGATACGCGTGTTCAGCAATGCCCTTATTTTATTTTGAAAATCATACTTTTCCCTCCGTATCTACAATAAACAGCAAATTTTGTCAAGTGGCCAGGTGACGGAGGACTTAAGCTGTTAGTCCTAAGCCCTAACCGGACTACGGGACATGACAGCCGCATTAGAGGCTTGCCACTCAGCTGGGCAGGCCGTGTGTTTTAATAGGATTTATTGCAAAACGACGCCATCTTAACCTAACATAAATGGTGAGGCAATTTTATCGAACGCATAGTGTTTGTTTGACTTATATCATAAATAATTTTAAATTGAAATGAAATAAAACCTCCGACAAGGTTTATTACATTAACTAACTAAGTACACTCTCGAGTAGGTCACCTTTCAAACAAAATAAACTAGATCAAAATCGGTTCATTCGTTAGGGATCTACGATGCAACAGACAGACATACAAATATGTCAAACTTATAACACCAAGGAATAACAGTCGGGACTCGGGACCCATTCTTCAACCAAACAAATCTTGTTTATTCCCAAGCAGCCCTGTAAAATATATGGTTAAGACGAATCGATTGACGTAAGAATCATCAAAATCGGTCAACACGTTTGTCTCTACAACGCCACATAGGAACATACATACATAGACTGTTAAACACATTGCCCTCCCTTGCGTCGCGCAGTCAGGTAAAAAGAGAGGGAGTCAGTTCCACAGGAAAATACCCTCAATATGTTCAACTAATAGATAAGATAACCAACCAAGATATTTAGAGAAATAACAGGTTCGGTCGTTTACTTAAAACTCAACCACTAAAATACTATCACAACAACATTCATAACAATTTGTTAAAAATAATGAAGAAAATTTAAAATGACAGGAGTGAAATTTATGCCACCGATTTATAAACGCACGAAAGGACCATTACGATTTTAATTAAAAACCGGACCACGTAAACATTGTGAAATATTATGCATAAATATTACTTGGCTGTTATTCTTCAAGAATTTTTTATACAGAAATAGGAGAAATAGGGGTAGTGACCAGTGAGACGTGAACTGTTTTATGGGGCAGGAGTTAAAAGGTCAACTTTTAGATTAACGACCTTTGACGGACATTACGTACTTGTCGGCTCATTGTTATTTTACTACTGATCCAGGGCGGGAGTTGGTGTGGAAAATATGTTTTATGGATGCTCAATTTCAATAAAAACTAAAAGGGGGAGAGTGGCTGGGCGTAGAGCCTCAAGAGTATAATATTTTGTTGGCGATGAGATTCAAACTTCAAAATATACATAGTAAATGTAGTAAATTCATAACCTATGTTGTTCCAATTTGCTCTTTTATAAAAATATAATATTACACTTAAAATTTTATTAGTTCTGTTATTTCGAGTCCTACATTATAGTTAATTGAACATTATTTAGTTGAGCAAATCCTATTTTTAATCCTGTGTGTAATTGATTACGCATGTTACATAGTTAACAATTTCCTTTTTTTACTTAATTTTATAACCATTTCCTTCAAAACTAAGCAGTTTTACTAGAAAATATCCCAAACTTTGTTAACTAAAGTGAATTATTTGAAATTAAAATGGCGCCCATCTGTAAGTGATCTGTCACTTAATCCCACAATAATTTGAGATACGCCTGCGTAAAACTGTCTGGCCCAGGCTTGGTCAGCGACACGGCTAATTTACCCTAATGATTCTACCCTTGTCTGCATTAACCATTAACTTGTGACATGCTTAATTCGCTAAGTGCTTTGGTCAGTCGGTCGCGAGCGCCCAAGTTGAGAGCAGCCGCGGACGATATTTCTATGTGAATTCATTGGTATATGAAATTCTTTTATCTTTATATTTGAAATTACTTTGTTATTTATTCATCTGAAAATGTGGATTTTAAATTTGGCTGGGGGTTATTATTATTTAAAAATCGAATGCTAATTAGTATTTTTGTTTTATTTAATTTCCTTTTATTTGCAATGAAAAGAACCATTATTAATCGTAAACAATTATTATTCAGTCTATTCTATAAAAATATCTATTATTATTGAATTATATATAATAATAAT